>UCOL01001983.1:0-30009 GCA_900474335.1 Ormyrus nitidulus
ATTAAATACAGAACTTTTTTTGTGACTGTACCCTACCCTTAAAAAACAATTATAACAGGTTTTTCGAACAACTCCAAAAATTACTATCACAAAGCTTCCCCTAGGAGGAAGCAAAATTATATTCTGTTCTTTATAGTTGGTCCAATCTCTTGACTAATAAAGAAATCTTATTTTTCATGAAAAAAAGATGCGTTTAACAATTTAATTTTACACATTAAGTGTCCAGCAGGAGGAACGTATACATTTAAATCCGTGCACCTTTCCTTTATGATTATGGTTAATTAAAAACTGTATGTAAAGGGTGCATAAAGCGAAATGGGTCTGGCACTTAAAGTGTCAGTTTAAAACAGCTGTGACGCCTGGATCGAGCAACCCGTCAAACTCGTGCGTAAAACGACACTCCATTTTGCAGGGGCTCCACTTTTTCACCGGCAGCGTTTACTTACGAAAACTCGTTAGTCGAAATTGAATTTCGCTTAATACTTTTTACGATTTTTTTAGGACTATCGATTAATAATCTGTGAATTTTTTATACTGTTTTTTAAATTTCTGAAAAAATGGACATAAAGTTTATCGAGAGTATATTGCTCTTGTTTGATTTTCAAATTTTTAACACTGATTTTACAACATTTATTGTAAAACATTCAGTGGTATTTGATCCAATTACGACGAATAAAAATTATAAAATTCCCATGTGCTTGAAGTAACGACCTTTTATGCTGGTACACTGCTTAATTAAGAAATAAAAATGCTGCGTGTTCTGAAGCTTTTAAAAATGTTTAACGTGAAGAGGAACCTTTTGCGTAAATTTATGAAGTTTTTAAAATCGTAGATTTTAAAGCACCCTTATTCTTTACTAATTTTTCATATTGAAATAAAAATTAATTCAAGATTGCTAATTAAAAAATTAATTAATTATTAAATTAATTTATTAAAAATTTTATAAATTCAATACTTTCAGAGTATTCTTATAAACGATCTTTTAGTTAATTAAATATGTGTTTCTGCGTGTTTCGTGATCAGTTATTATAGATCTTTCTGTTTTTATTACTTCTTTATTATTGTACAGTTTTAACATTTAAAATATTACTACCCTATTCGTCAATATGAATTTTACTTTACAACTGCTTTTATTTTTTAGAATTTTACATCATCGTATAAAATCGTAATTTATAATAAAATGTATAAAAAAATATGATGTTTTTCTCAAAACAAATCTCTGCTTATCCATTTAAAAATTGAACTTACTTGCCTAAAAATTGCCACACTGTCTCGACCGATAAAGCAATCACAAAATCTACATTTCTCAAATCTAATTCTTCTCCCCTTCCCTCTCTGTTGCAGAGGTCGAGGAGCGACCGGCGGGCAAGGCGCGCGGCGGCAAGCTAGCGCGTCGGGCGCGCTCCTTCAAGGAGGACTTCCTGGAGAAGCTCTCGCAGATGCGCTCGCCGGGCGGTAGCGCCGGGGGCGGCGGGGGCAGCGGCGCCGGCACCCGGGCCGCCTCGCCCTCGTCGCCGCGCGCCCCCCGCGACGCCCTCGCCGCCGCCAGCAACAACAACAACAACAACAACAACGACCAGCAGCAGCTCGACAAGAACCCGCTGAGGGACCTGCACGTCCACGTCAGGCAGGTGCAGCTGGCCCTGCTCCACTTCCGCGACGTCGTCTCCAAGAACAAGCTCGAGATGCTGCCCGGCAACGGGACCGTCGTCCTCGACACCGTCACCACGATACACACGCTGCTCAAGTCCTATCTGCTTTACGAGAATAGGTGGGTGGAATATGGTTTGGTCGAATTTTAAGGATTGATTCATTTATTAATGTTTGGGTGTTGGTCAAGAATTTTGAATTTATGAGATGCACATTTTGCTGATTAAAAATAGAAATGCGCAACGCATTAAAAGCTAATATTCATTGACTTAAATTAAAAAAATGAGGTGTTTCAAGTTGAATGATTTTCCGATTTGACTTGTTATAAATTGAACGGTTGAGTGCACACATGCAGTCGATGATATGGCCATTCGATTCAGTTTAATCATACGCCACTATTTCAATTTATTTAAAACTATCTAACTAAATGAATTTATTTCTTAAAAACGCATAAAAATTCTCTCGAGCGTCGCAGTATTCTGTTTAAGAAGTATTTCGAATGACTCATTGAAAATACTCGGTAAGACGTTTATTGCGCTCCGTAAACCTTTTTTCAAAATAAAACCGTGTAATATGGCGTGGTGCCACCTAGTATACATTCTTATTACAGCGGATACTTTACATGAGTTACGGTCGCGCGCAATTTTTTTTCTAAATTCTTCCACGACCCGCGCGCAAAACTGAATCCACTCTTGTAAAAGTAATTTATGTAATTTTTCCCGGGCGCAATAATTTTCCAAGGCTTCCTTCCGTACGCTGTTTTATTCATCGTTCACAAAAAAAAAATTTACCGCTGAACAAGGAGTACTTTGCGCTGTAACATTTGGCCCTTAAATTAACACTTGAATGAATTTTATTTCTGTTTTATTCAATCGCTGTAAATCACGTAAGCTCGGGAGATAAATGTGATTATTTATTTGGAAAGTTAGTAGAGAAATAAATTTATTAACTTGTTTTATTTGCAATACTAAAGTTCAAATTAATTCGTACAATAATAATTTAATGCTACTGCATAGTTTGAAAATGTATTTATTTATCATTTATACATATTATAGAAAAGCAATAAATAATTATTAATTGTTATAAAATTAATAGTCGTGCTAATTTGGTTATTTTTAATAATCGACTACATATTCATATTGAGCAAACTAATATTCCTATTACGTTTAAATAGTTCAAATCTGTCTATTTCGCCAAAATGTAATATATATGTAAATTAATAGTCGGTGCACGTACCTTCATATAAAATAAATCCTCTCTTATTACAGACCGTCAATACCATACTGCAAGCTCCACTTTAACGTCACCTCCACCAGTCATGAATATTTACGTCTTTAATTTAAACACACGCTTTCAAGCGACCGTTCAAATTTAAAGCTTAATTTTCACCGATAACAAGTTACAGCCCCACAAATCCCAAAAACCCGCAACACGCCGCGCCTAACTCTCGACCCCTTAAAATAAATTGCAGCTCGACGCTGGGCTCGGCGACGAACCAGGTGTACCAGGCCCTGGCCCAGCTGCTCAAGCTCTGCGACGACGTGCTGCTGCAGGGCGATCAATCCTCGGCCCTCGACACGGCCAACGTCACCCACGTGATCGGCCTCGTCGAGGACGCCGTCAAGAATCTCGTCGAGCTCGCCCAGGAGAAGATCTCGAACAAGCAGAAGCCGGCCCTGCAAACTTCGAGCAATAGGTATATATATATACACGTTTGGTGGCTTTTTCTTTTCGGTAACTTTGCCGAGTGAGGGGGATTGGAAGCTTTACAGTGAAATGCTTTTAACGTAAATATGTGTGCGACGTAGTTACAAATCGTTCGTAAAATAATTCTTCGAAGAATTAAAATCAAACTACAAATCTTCCATCGTTCTTGAATTTTTGTTTAACATTGAAAAAGTAAATAAATGTCTTTGGCAATTTCACAAAACGATTGGCGAACGCGTCTCAAATCTCATTTCCTCATTCCGCGCCCGACACTCCATCACACTAACGTTCACCTCCCGAAATACGTTGTCCGGCCGCAGGCGCATCGATCAGCAGCCGAGCGCGACTAAACCCACTCCGTTTTGTTGCAGGACGTCGGGCTACAGCTCGGAGCTGACGCCGCAGCGGAACTCGCTGCCCGACATTCCGCTGACGCCGAGGGAGCGGCAGATCCTCGAGCAGACGGCGGCCTCGAGCGCCCTCGTCAGGAGCAGCCACAGCTCCGAGTCGATCCTCAGGGACTCGAGTCCGCCGCCGAAGCCGCCGCTGCCTGACAGGTGAGCTTTTGCGTACACCCAGTCAGACTCGTCGTGTACCGCCGCCAAAGGAAAGTTTGCGATCGGCTTTCCAAGTGTCAGCTTGAATTGCGCGATGAGGGCTAGGTGAAGTGCTCTACCTATATGACTCAGAGTTATTGATTATTTTCGAAATGGTTTATTTGAAATCAAGTTCAGCTTTGATTATTTAGGTTTGATAATTTCAGAATTATGTGTCTGTTTTACTCTGATATTTTTGCAATTTTAGACATTCAACATTTGATTTAATTTCAAAAGTATATCATTTATAAAGTTATAAATATAAATATAAGTTTGCTAAACAAACTTAAAGTAACCCTTATTATTTATCTTTCATTTGTACAAGATATAAATGTCATATAAAGCTTAATTTTTAAGTCAATTTCCTTGCGAAGAGGTACACGAAACAAATGATCGAAATTGTCACAAAAATGATTAAACATTAAAATTCTCTCCAGCAGGACGCTCTGCCTATCGGAGGACAACAACAGCTCGCCGAGCGGCACACCGCCGCCCCTCCCGCCGAAGCGCCGGCAGCGCGTCCCGAACCACCAGCAGCAACTTTACCTAGACGATCGAGACGGGGAAATGAGCATTCTGGCGTCGAGTTTGGATAGGGTGTCGTTGCGGAGCCGCTCGCCCGAGGACTCCTCGTCGCTGCTGAGCGCCTCCGCGGGAAGCCTCGACTCGGCCCTCAATCACTCGCGCGAAGAGGACGAGATCCGAGCCATCATGGGACCCGACGAGTCTTTCAGCGACAGCATGGATCTCAGTCTCATGGCTACTATTCAGGGTAATTTTCCTTTGAGATCCGACGGGGGATGCCGGTTTTATTTGACGATGGTTTGTTTGGAAAGAAAAGAGTACTTTGTCAGAAGTCCGGAGATGACGCGTTTACTCGAGAATTTTGTTTATTAAGAGTCACATTTTTGTTTGTTATTACACTTTTATACTATCTTTGAAGTATTTTTTTATTAGTATTTTATTGCATACATATTTCTGATAAACTATACTCTTTTGATTTGCAAAAAGAAAACTAAACAGAACCAGAATAAAGTTAGAATAATTCTACCTACATGCAAACATTTAAAATAAAGTCATTTCTTACGTGAGTTTTATGCGATTTTTTAACAACTTCTTTGAATTGTTTAAAGAAAGTCCTTTGGTATTACTTACGTCCATCAAAGCGTCTATTTATATGCCTCGAGTGTTTTCATTGTCAGTGATCTTAGAATAGTATTTAAAATTATCTTCTCTTTTGTTTACTCTTCAGTGAATCTTAATGCGATACGTTTTGCATATTACGTGTCAGTTAGAGGCAGATGCTGTTACGTGGAAAAATAATTCATTATAGTCTCCTACGGCAGTTGTATCTTTAATAATAGCGATTTTTTAAATCATATACGTTTTTTATTCAGTCCTCTTTTTAATAGTCTTTCTTTTTAATAAAATGACAAAAATTTTCGCCATTTTTATTCCAACAGAATAATAAAAATTCATATTAGTATGTATCACCTCGCTTCAATAAAAAAAATTCAATAAAACTCGCACAGCTGTTTCATATAAATCTAGAAAGCGAACCTTTTTAAAAAGTGACAAAGTGACTCATCATCAACGCATACTTTTTATGGCAAGATTCTCGAGTTTATTCTTGGTATTTTAAGTGACTTCATTTTTAAAATATAGAACAGGAGATACCATAAACTAAACTTGATAGCTCAAGCGTAATCACACTCCCTCACACATATTTTAATTTGTCCAATAAACTACCGTAACCATTGTACAATACTTTGCCTCCTCCTATCTTTTCAAATCGCGTAAAAACACCCATCGAGAAAGATCAGTCACTGCGAAAATCCTCTAATCAACGAAAGACTCGAAAAATCGAAACAAGCTCAGTCCAGCTTCCATAAAAAGACTCGAATCGCCAAAAAGCCAGCAAAAGTAAAAGTACGAGCGGTTGGGAAAAAGGCATAGAGAAGCGAGGGCAAGCAGCCCGGGTCTCGGCGTGTAAACCGGATTCCCCTCTCGCAGCATCCATAATAATTAGCGCGCTGCGTCCTCCCGACGCTGGTAAACGAATCCGCGAGTGTTATATGGCGATCCGCGACCCGGGATTGCGCAAAAAATCATCCCATATGTGTGCGTTATTCTCGCTTAGTCAGCGCCGCTGCCGCCGCTAACGCCGCCGCCGTCGCCGCTGCTCGCTGCTGCTGCTTCCCTCCCCGCTTTCTGTCTGTGTCTAATATCACCATACGACCAAGAGAGCCTAAGACTCTCTTGCAGTCGAGACGCACTTTTGCTGCTGGACGGGCTCTCCGCCGCGATGCCCGCTTTGTTTTCCTTGCAGTTGGTTCACTCTTTGCGCTGAGTTAGAGATTACGTATAGTTTGGCTTTTTATGGTTGAGTTTAATTTTTTAGAGCGAGAATTTTGGTTTGGCTGTAATTTGTAATCGATTTTTGTTGTAAATCTGTCGGTTTGTACAGAGGAGACGGTTTGTTGTTGAGAAAAGAGACTGACGAGATGGACGGCGAGAATTCGAGGTTTTGGTTCTCTGAGTTTACCAAGCCTTTTTACTTTAATCTAGGCAATCAGCGTACGTATTTTTTTGTTTTGCCTATGATTTTGCTTTAATTTTATCTACTTAGTTTGCTTAATAAATTCGCAATTTACTTTAAATTTTATTCTGTCAAACAGGATTTTTTATATTATTTATTATTTTTTAAGAAAATCATCAAGTAAACGTCATCATTCAAGTAAAATATGAAATGTAAAAGAATGTAAAGATTCTAATTGCTTAGATTTTTATAGATTATTCAATTTCTTATTATAAATATGTAAACTTTATTTACTTTATCTCTATACTATTAAAGTATGTCAAAGAAATGAATTTTTAATTAAACTATTTCATTTAAGGTAATATTTTGATAGGATTAATTTATTAAATGATGTCGCGGTACATCAAATCAAGACTAAAATAAATCTAACACTAATTTAAAAAAATAACATTCAGCTAAGTATGCTGTACGTTGAAAAGTATCAAAGACAAAGTATCACGTGCGCAGAAATTGATTGAACTTACTCTTAACAAGTACAATAGCGAAACCTCTTTACGAACGATCGATGGCCACTGTAATCGAACCCTCTTCCATTTCTCTGTGCAGGTATGCAAGTAAATGGAAGCTCCCACTGCGGTTGCTGGGATGGATCGGAAACGAGTCTGCCCAGTACGATGCTGCTGGGTCAGCAGACCTCTCAGGAAATGCTCGGTCAGTTCACCGGTGAGTATCAACTTGCATTTCAAATGTACCTAAAAGCCGCGGCAAGTACACCGCCCCGAGTGACCGACGAAATAGAAACGATCGTTGACCCAGCTGGGCGAAAAATCTTGGCAGCGATAGTCGACGCCTTTGTTGGCTTAGTTATTATTTAGATCGTCGAACGTTCGCAGGTGAAAAGGATTTGGCAGCGGCGCAGATATTTATTGCAGTTTGGCGCACTCGGCGGCGCTGAGTTTATTTATCGGAATTTTTTAGTAGAATTCTTTCAATGCAAATTGTTGATATAGTTTGGATAAAGATGTTTAATTGAAGATAGAATACTTGTAACGAGAGAAATTTTGTTATAACTTATCATTCAGTTGGAGAATCGATTTTTCATAATTTATGCGCTCTTTTACCAAAACTTTTAAAATAATTTGTTTGCCCAATAAATTAGCTAATAAAAATCAAAATTTCGCCAATGAACTTTTTGTTGGTTTATGCAATTTTTCATCACTGTAACTTTTGAAGAAATAAAGATTTTTCTGTAACTTTGTTTTTAGTCGATAGGATTTGATTTCTCTATAATTTCAAATGTCCTGATTTGAGCTACAGAGTGCACAACTTTTGAAAAATCGAGTTTTAGTGTGAACGGATGTGGCTTCCTTCATAGATCTTAAAGATTTGTATAATCATATTTTTTAACTTTTTATCAATTTCATAGTTTTATTTTATCGTTGCTTTAAAAGTTTATACATTATTTCAAAATATCCAACGTTAGAAAGTAATGTCAAGTTGAATGATATATGAAAAGGACAATTTGGTTCACTATACAATTTCAAAACCAGTTTGAAACTATACTTCAGTTACTTGCACATAAGCATTTTTTTAAACAAATAATATAGAAATCAATTTTTCAACCAACAATGACTCAGGCGGCCGACGAACCTTAAAAATATTTTAAAAAATTTACTGCAAACTTATCGCCTCTGACCGTAATTCATCAAGCAAAAAAACCTAAGCGCAATCTTTCACCAAGCCTCAACTTCCAAAAAACACTTTCTTTAAAAATACTCAAAAGCCAATTTAGAATTTTTTGTATTCTCCTAAATTACAGCTTTTTAAATCCCTCTCAATCCCCCCAATCCCTCAAGGGCCCCCCCTCTCATCTATATATAATCGCTCGGTTCAATCACAAGCGGCGTGTCAAAAGTCACTTGGTCTTAAGCCTGATCGGCCGTCGATATTTTTAAGTCGCCACTCGAGCCTCCCTCCGATAAAAAAAGCAGTCGGGCAGTTTTTTCCGCGGCAGCTGCACCGCTCTCTCTCTCTCGGTCGCCCTCTTGATTTCTTTCTCGTTGCACGCCGCCGATATTGCACAACGCCGCTGTAAATATAGTCGCGTGTCGGCGTGGGCGTCGAGCCAGCTGCCCGCGCCGCGTGAATGGGACGCGCGCGCGCGACTGGAGCGGTTAGTCGCGGCTCCGATTCCGCCGAGATACACGCGCGTACATGCATAAGTGGCCGGCAACTTTTTGTCCCCGCACTTTGTCTCTGCCATGGCTAAGAAGTCGCCCTGGGAGAACATTAAGGCTTGGCTCTGTGAGACACATTTGTTATCTCGTTCGAGTGCACTTTTTGTGCTTGCGCTGGACGTGTAGCTTTGTGCGTGGGCTTTCGACGGTTGTGCGAGGCTTTTTGGAGATATACTGACAGTTTTGACAGTTGGGAGTGCTGATTTTTATTTGGGTTGTGTGATTTAAGGCTTGAAAAGTGTTGCCGCAATGCATGTGCAATAATAGGTTTTTCTTTTTTTTTTGACGATTTTTTGGTGAGTTTGAAAATTTTCTGCTTAATTGGCGGAAGGATGGAGCAATGTGAAAGATGATTCATGTGATGAAAGATTTAAGTTTGGCCTAAGTGGACTACGACTTCATTAGAAAAATCTGTGGGTCGTTAGAGACTGAGTGGAGCTTAATTATCCATTTTTTAAAACTTACCAATTTAAAAATATTCTGTGCCATTGAATAAAAAATATTGCAAATAAGAAGTGTACTTTAATTAAGTGATAAAGTTTTTTTATAAAATAAAAAGCATCTGCCTATATGAATTATTAAAAGTAATATTTCATGATGTTCCGCTGTATCTCAGAACGTCATTTGCTCTATTTTATTTGCTCGATTTCTCGCATTTAAATTATTTATCCGTGTTAAATATTCCATATAATCTTTCCATTACGACTTTACGCTCTACATTATTAACTTTTCTTATGTTTTAAACATAACTGCTTCAAAAGCCTTTTTGAAACCTCCCTTCTTTTCACCGTTCAAGCCAACTGATTAAAAAAGAAATTCAATTGAACCAATTTTCCGCAGGTCTAGAAGCCAAGATGGAACGGTTATCCACTCAGACGCAGGAGTCGGGCTTCGTTTCCCTGCACTCTCAGCGCTCCTCTTCGCAGAGCTACTCGGCGGCGACGACGACCAGCCTCGTCTCCAAGCGCTCGTCCCAGCAGAGCAGCGTCAGCTACAACTCCCAGAGCGTCCAGTCGTTCTCCCAGCAGAGGCTCTCCGCCGGCGAGAGCAGCAGCAACAGCAACGGCTCCGCTCTGCTCAGCCACGTCTCCTCCTCCACCATGACCAGCTCCAGGAGCGTTCACAGCACCTCGAATCTCAGTGGAGATCCTTCTTTTATGGAGAAACTGGTAAATGTGGGTGTTGCATGCTTTCGTTTTTTTTGTTGCTATTGATTTCTTTTTTGTTTTTTAGTTACTATATTTACTTAGGAAATTTTGTAAAGTTTTGCAGAGGAATCAGGTTTGATGTTATTGCTGAAGTTAAATTGTTTGAAGAAAAAAATCTTGTTTCGGTATAAGGATAAATTTATGAAAATAGTTTCTTATAATTAATTTGTTTATTATCGAATGCGAGGTTGATTCTTCTTGAATAAATATTGAATTATTAAACTTGTTAATTTTTTGTGTTCGATCTTTCAGTAATTTATGTAAATTTATGTATTATTTATATTTTAATAGGTAAAAGCATTGACCTTAAACAGTTTTTTAAAATATTTATAATATACTTTTTTAATTGAATATAAAAAAATTTTATTTAATTTGTATTTTGCACGTTTGCGTAGGTAGTCGTACAAAAAAGAAATAAAGACGTACTCTGAAACTTAATAATAGTCAATTCAATACGCACTTTATGAATCTTTTTGTTTGCTAATAAGATACGGTTTTTACGATCTTATTTTTAAAACGGCACAGGTTCATAAAATTAATTTAATGTATTCTTATCACTTTCCATTACACCAATCTCCATTGTTTTAAGAAATGACCATTGTTTTAAGAAATACTTGCAATTACAATGGACTAACAATTGAAATGCAAACTTTCGCTTTTCCGATTACTTATTTTCTAAACGAGCAAATTCCTCGAAATTTCAAAATCACCCCCATCCGACGAAAATCGAAAAACACCTAGCCAAGTATCCTTAGAATGCAGCAAAATATTTTTAACTTTCAGGAAATCGAAGCTCTAGCCAACTCGGATGCCAACGGCATACCTCCGGCGCTGCCGGAAAAGCGCTCGAAGCGTCGCAAGGAGCGAATGCCCTCGCAGTACGATAATGTCCCGGAGAACGAGCACCTATCGACGTGCAGCCTGCACACCAGCAACGGCAACAGTCCCATCGATAACAACCGACCGCCGCCTCTGCCGATCAAGAAGAGACACAGTAAGTTTCCGAACTCCGCTATCTGACTTTTGGCGAGGCGACCCTTTTCTTGACTGATAAGCGACTCTTGCTTTTTCTTTTTTAATGCCAAAGAGTTCTTTTTCTTCTGATTGAGAGGCAATTGCTTCATTAATGCATTTACTTAAACTTCTTTGAAAATGAGATCTTGAATTTTCTGGCTGAATTTTGTAAGCATCAGATGTGGGTAGCATTTGGTATTACAAATATTGAAAAATTAATAGATGAATTAACTGGTCGTAATAATGTCTGAAAATTAATTCGAAAAAATGATTGCATGAAGCAATAAAATGTGACAAAATTAACAAACGTTCTTACCATTCATTATATCAAAAGAAACTCAGATCTGCTACGATGCTTAATTCTAAAGCTAACTTTCTTATTCACGACAAAAAATCATAAAGTTTCGTCGCCTACTTTAAAAATCAAATGTAAAATTTTCCAAAGCCCTGACAAAACTTTATGAAATCGTGCGAAACTCTATTATTTAAATAAAATAACTATTTTACCCTATTCTATACTGCGATATGATGTTGAAACTGATGCAATGTTTTGTTGTCCTCCAGTGTTCCAATCTGTGGCATATTCCGGTAAGTGGGATTTCGCCCACACAAACTACGAACCTCGGCAAATATACCTACACGCTAAGTTGCATTCCGAAGATCAATATACATAATGCTCTAATTTATTTTTCATCAACTTTTTGTTTACATTATTCAACGCTTCTTTATGGCATGTTTGCTGTTGGTTATCACATTTTTATGGAATTTTCACCCTCACAATATTTACATATATAAATATGGCATTGAGCTTGACATTTCAATTAACACTTACCATACTTGTTTCACCGCTTGGAAAACAGCTGTACGTGATAATTTTCATTTTGCAGCAAGATGCATTAGATCGTTTGTTTTGGATGTTTACAAGCGGCTTTTTCTGGCTTTGTACATTACGCGTTTTTATGTAAAGATCTTTAAAAACTCATTTTTATGTGTTTAACATTTTCATAATAATAGCGTAATAATATTTATTTTTTTAATAAAATATTTTTTTTTTAAATCCACACAATCAAGAATATCGATTGTGTTGATTGATTTAAATTAATGCAGAATTTTTAATTTTATAAGTGTTATAAATTTGATATTTTATTACTGTGTAAGTTTTACGACAGATTTTAAAATTTTTTAATTTTCTTTCGAGAAGCATTTAAATATTTTATTATAAATAACTATATATAACTTGTACAATTATCAAAAACTCTAAATGGAATATACTTCTAAAAATGTTCTAACAATAGAATTCACCTCTCTATAACAACGCGTTTTGTTCCCGTTACGCACTTTAAAATTCTGCGCTAAAGAATTCCGCAGCGCTTTTGTTTAGCATACTTTACTAAAACTTATTTATCAATACCTCGTGTGCGCCATCCAAAAATCCTCTGTTCTCGAGCAAAATGCCTCGGTGACTCAGGGCTCGGCTCGTCGAGCATTCGGCTCTCGGGCGCGAAAATGGCAAAACACGCATCGGGAAACCGCGAAAGACGGCTTCGCCGGAGCCGTAATTATCTCATCATCGAATTGACCTTTCCGTCTTGCAGGCGGCAGGCGGGCTAATTGTCGCGGCGTTCGCGCAGTCGCTTTTTTGTAAGCCGCGGCGCAGTGCTGGCGAGCCTCGCGAGGGATGCGCATCTCGTGTGCCGCTTTTTCCGGCTTTATGATAATTAACCGCGCGGCCGCTCGGATTTTTTGCTGCTGGCTTGCTGCTGCTGCGTTACGTAAGAGATCCGAGCGCGGAAGATGCTTTTCCTCAGGCTGCACGCGCATTCCAGTGAGTGGACGGTTTTCTTTGCGATCGCAGGCGAGCTCGCTTACTCCTATTCGCGCTTTGGGAATTTGATCGCGGAGAGGAGAGCTGGTCAGTTTAGTGTCTTCGCGAGTGATGTTTGATAGTTGGATGTTTGACGCTGTAAATTGAATGATAATTACGTGATTGAGTGAGTGAAGTAGAGATTAGATTTAAAAAAAAGAAATTAATTAAGAATCTGTCAAAGTTTGTCATTTAAGATCTTTTTTTAAACGTAAATTTTTTTATTTTTATTAACAAAACAATTATTTTTAATACATTTTCTGTAATGTGTATAGTTAAAATGCAAATGATAGGACTTTATTACAGGTATTTTAAAAGTGCCGCAAAACTAGTTTTCAATCGCAAAAAATTTAGAAAAATAAAACACTTGTTTGATAAACAGCATTATATTATAAAAAATTTAATTGCACAATAAAACAAGAGTACTAAAACTTTATGAATAAGCGGCAATAAGAACACAGCCGTTATTAAGCACTTGCTTTACAATGACTTCTGCGCTTGCTATTAGTTTTCACGCCTATTATACGCTCCACAATGCCATCCCACATTTTCAATGTTACACAAAACGTACGCAAATCCTATTGCCTGCATCTGTTCGGCATAAACACGCATTAGATGTTTCGCATTCAGCAATACGCCAATATTGCTTTCAAACCGCTGGTACTTCTCTTATATTCATCAAACAAATGTGTATTCACAGACTTTTATAATTGGTTATATATATATATCTTTGTATGTATGGATCAAGCCGGTTAGGTACCAAAGTAATTGCATTTATAAATAATTATTCAAAATTGGTATCTAATCGATTTTTCAGAACTACCGTCACTGGTTTCTAGCCCCACTATATATATATATACTACACACCACAGATCAAAGTACATCGAGCCATTCATCATTGTGTACCACCTACTATCAACATTGTATACCGTATAGCCTTAGTTTTTATTTGAACATGGTACAGCTTGCTTTCGACTATCACTGTATCGTTTTTTTGTACGCTATACATATACATACAAAAACGAGAACGAAGGTCGAGCTATACACGCCGAGTAGTAGATAGTGCTGCGCGCGAAAAGCGAATCGAGAGCCACGGCAATGCCTGTCTTTCTTTCTAGTAATGGCGTACATGGAGATGTTCGGCAACTGCTCGCACAGCAACAACGACTTCATCTCGGGCTTGGGGACGAGGCACTCGGTCGCTGCCTATAACTCCATGCAGGCCGAGTGGCAGCAGCACGAGATGGCACTCACCACGACGCAGTCCTGCTCCTTCGTCACTCATACACTCACTAGTCTCCACGACAACTCCAGGTGAGCGCCTTTCGGTTTTTGCACAGGTTTTTTTAGCGTCTCCTGGGAAGAGGCTTTTTGCGCAGGCGATTGTTTTTAACGGGGACGATTTGGATTGGTTTTGTGAACCGGTACTATGCGCTAATTACTGGGGTCGATTGTTACAGTTTATTTTATTGTAATTAATTTACTATTGTTTACTTTTTTTTATTTTAGCTATGAGAGTTTATGTACTTCGGAGAGGTGTTGTAAAATACTTTACAAATCATATTTATAAAGTTAAAAAGATAAACCAAATCTTTATAATACTGTTTGAATTGAAAGAATGTATAATTATGCTTTAATTATTTAAATACATTCAGACAGTTTAATTTTGCAAAGAAAGAATATAAGGAAGAATATATAATTTTTTAAAATTACGGTTTTCCATTTAAAATTTAAATATTGATGTTACCTGCAGAGTAATGTTATGCAAAAGTAATAAAATCAGTTACTAAATTGCACTGTCATAAATTTAATAAACCTTTCCAAAATGTTAAAAAAAAAATAAATAAATAATAATAATAAATAAAATTTAAAAATTTTTTTAATTTCTTCCTTAATAATTGAAAGAATACAACGTGAAATATTCATTTACTAAATAAATTTTTTACATTTTATTTTCATCCAAAAAATAATATCGAATTCGTCGATGGTTGCAGTCACGGGTTCCCAATGGCACCGACGATAAGGGAGATCGACAACGATTCTAGTCTACCGCCGGCACTGCCGCCGAAGAGATCGCGCTCGGTGAAGCCGAACGCAACGCCGCCGCCGATATCCCCCAAACCGGCGACCGTCAGCATGCAAAGTATCCAAATTAGCAGCCTCGATCCTGTCGTCACTTCAACTCCTGTCAAGAGCGTAGAGGAAGCCGTCGCGCACTCGCCGATGGTCCACGATAAAAAGGAGATTCCCTCGAACAATGTGTCGCTGGTAAGTAGGATTTGGGGAATGGCTGCAGTTTGATGAAAAGAACAGATTTCAACTTCTTTAATAAGACTTTTCTTGTTCGTTTTATTAAGTACTTAAGTAGAGCAATCTTGTTAGTATATTACTAAGTAATTTTTAATGAATAATGAAATTAAAAATTTGTAGAATGTATATTACGAAAGTATATTAAACAAATTTATTGCCGTTAGTTTGCTAATTTTCAATTTTTATTACAGAATAATAGTCTCAATCTGGATGTTTCGCCAAGGCCATCGAGTAAGGCACCTTCGAGTACGTCGATTGACGATAATTCCTTAGAATTGAGGGATATTGATCAAGATGATAGCATATTAGATGAACTAGAGATAAACAAATACTTAGTTTATAAGAAACCAGATGAAGATGGACCTGACATTCGTGGTGGGCATCCAGATGCATTATTGATTCATGCTACAAAAGCAAATAAACATGGTATGTAGACTGAATTTCAATATATGTTTTTAGATAGTAATAATTGAGACATAGCATGAGTTTTTTAAATTTTATTTCATGCAGTTTTAGTTGCTGTAGACGAAATTAAAACATATTTAGAACATTTTTCCTTTAAAATACAATCAAAACATTCATTATATTAATATTGATTATGAAATCTAACGTAAAATGTTATGATAAGATATACTATAGCTAACGAAATTCAATCCCATTCTCAATTATACAATCATCTCATTTCATCTTAGAATATTAGATAATAAGTACTCATGATCAATTTGCTAACATCATTTCATTTTTTTTTTTCAAACCTGCATTAGATGAGAAAGAATCAGGTTAGTAGAGTAGTTTTTGAAATACTTTAGCATCATGCTTGTGTTGCATTTCTAATCGACAACTTTTACTTACGTAATTATTTCACGCTTTTCAGATTTCCTGTATCAGGAAGCATTTTTGACGACGTACAGAACGTTTATGTCGCCATTGGAGTTAATAAAAAAATTGCACAGACGACATCAGCGATTTTCTTGCTCTTCAGACGTAGTAAAACAGCGAGCTGCCAGGGAAGCATTTTCTCTGCTGGTCAGAGTTGTTAGCGATTTAACGTAAGTATTTATAAAACAAGTAACCAGTATCAAACTCAAAAAAAACTTGTTATTGAGAATTGGTCGTAGTAGTATCATTAAAAAGTAAGTCATTCTGATCAAGAGCAATGTAAATGGAATCTTAATTGCATAGAAAAAACTATTACGCATGACTCTATTGTACGTCAATTATTATCATTCTGACGAGAAAAAACTTTTCTTTAATGAACTTTTTTTACTAAAAATTATCATCTTCGATTTTTTTTCTTAATTCGTACCATTTTATCATAGATTACATAATAAATTTTCTATTACAGCATTTCCGACCTTGACGACAACCTTCTGCAAACCTTGATGGAGTTTGTCCAGCAACTAGTGTGCAGCGGCGATCTTACAATGGCGAAAGCTCTTCGCGTTAAGGTCCTCGAGAAGCATGCTTGCAAGCAACTCCAAACGGCTCAGCCAATTCTCTCCTCCTTAAGCGTCTCTACTAAACAAGCTTCGCTTTTGGATTTCAAGAGCGAGCAAATCGCGGAGCAGATGACTCTTCTCGATGCCGAGTTGTTCATGAAGATCGAAATTCCAGAAGTGCTGGTCTGGGCGCAAGAGCAGAACGAAGAGCGTAGCCCTAATCTTACCAGATTCACCGAACACTTTAATAAAATGTCTTATTGGGCGCGCTCGAGGATTTTGGAGCACAGGATGGAGAATGAGGCGAAGGACAGAGAGAAATACGTCGTCAAGTTTATCAAAATTATGAAACACCTGAGGAAGATCAATAATTTTAACAGCTACCTGGCGTTATTATCGGCGCTGGATAGCGCTCCTATTAGGAGACTCGAATGGCAGAAGCATATTACGGAAGGACTCAAGGAATACTGTGCATTGATTGATAGTTCCAGTAGCTTTAGAGCGTATCGACAAGCTTTGGCTGAAACCCAGCCGCCTTGTATTCCATATATGTATGCATTTTCTATTTATAGATAGATATTTATTTATTATTTATTTATAAATTGCAAATTTATTTAGAGGAGAAATATTATTTTTTTAATCAGAAAGTTTCATTTATTTGTGTTATTTTTCGATATTTATCAATTCATGTATAAATTATTAAAATACTATTTTTTCAAATGGCATTGAAGTATATATAAATTATAATGAAAAAAAAAATTGTTTTAAAGCAAGTCAGTAATTTTCACGTAAATGTATTATAAGATGATTCATTTCATTCAATGTACAAATCAATAATTTATTTAATTTCTATTTACAGTGGTCTAGTTCTTCAAGATTTGACTTTTGTACACATTGGAAACAGTGATTTGTTACCTGATGGTAGCATCAACTTCTCAAAACGATGGCAACAATTTAATATTGTCGAAAACATGAAAAGATTTAAGAAGGGGTAAGTTAAAACAATTTGTAATTAATTATAATTCTGAGTATATGAACAAGAGCTTAAAATTTTATATTAAAAATAAAATAGATTGTTTAAGAGCAATTCTTTTAAATTTATACGTTTTTATCCTTTTCAGAACGTACAGTTTCAAGAAGAATGAACGGATAATCACGTTCTTCAATAACTTTAGTGATTTCCTGTGCGAAGAAGCAATGTGGCAGATTTCGGAAAGCATCAAGCCCCGTGGTGGCAAGAAACCACAGGCTCAAAACTAGGCAACCAACCCTTTCACTGCTTGCACGTCGAACAAAAGACTCTCGCACTAATTATAATTTTATTTCTTTACATTTAGAGTCATTTTTTTGCTCATGCTTTTCAGTTCGATTCGCATTTGTGCGACCAGTGAAAGGGTTGGCAGAATGCGAATCTCGCGTACCGTTGTATAAAGAATGAACAAAATAATGAGATTAAGCAGCCTCCGTGAGGTGTTTAGCGATTTGTATACCTTGTACACACTTTGAGTAGAAAAGCGTTTGTTACATAGCGAAAAGCATTCTTTACAATCAAAAAAATTGAACTTCCTGTGTTGTGATAAGTAGAACAGAATAATTGAGAATGACAAGGTGATCGAAGCGCCGAATAAATGATCAATGTCAATCTTACATTAATCGTAGGATGATTAACAAAAAAAAGTAGTAAGCGTTAGCGCGAGTGTTAGTGCACTCTTCTGTAAAAATGAGCCGTCTTAAGCAAAACATATTGTGGATGGTTGCGAATGCCGTCAATATAATGAACGCGTATGTCTGCTATGTCGAATTATCAAAATACTTGGTTGATACGCTTTAATTATGCTTAGCACGAAGCTAATGAACAAAAAGTTATGGAACCCAAAACGTATTAGTTGAAAAAAATCATAGGGATCGTATGTATTATATTTATTTGTCGCTTTCCATTCGTATCCGTTTATCATCTGCGTATGTGTAATGTGTACAGAAACTGAAATTAGAAAAAAAAACTTTTTATTTGAGATGATTTAGGTATATGATAGAAAATATACCCGTTATATAGCTTTATGTAGATAGATACGTTTTCAATGGTCAACAGCGGAACTGTTGATTATACAAGGAAGAACACCAATTACGTTG
Source organism: Ormyrus nitidulus (assembly GCA_900474335.1). Classification (NCBI taxonomy): domain Eukaryota; kingdom Metazoa; phylum Arthropoda; class Insecta; order Hymenoptera; family Ormyridae; genus Ormyrus; species Ormyrus nitidulus. The sequence continues at coordinate 18,695 of UCOL01001983.1, forward strand.
ATTAATATAGAGCCATCGTAGTTTCGTGTCGACGCTTTCGTCTATGCGTGACTCGGGGCACATGGTATGACTGAAAGCGAATAAATTTAAAAAAAAAAATAAATTAATCTGTTGCATATACTATTGTATATGAATTATAGATCAGGTTTTGTTGGAAAACTTATTAATAGTTAACCAAGCTTTCAGCTTTAAATCGATTTGCTATTTAGGGACTTAGGATACGTATAAATTTAATTGTAAATTTCATTAGATGAACAAGATTTCGAATTGTTTAATTTTTGACAGAAGCAAATTGTAGCAAATAAAAATATTTGGTGCTGTTTGTATCTAAACATTAGTCATGAAAAAAGGCTTTTTTTATTTTTACTTATTGCTTTTGCTAAGCGAGCGAAAGAAAAAAATGTCAATCGAGTTCGAAGTGATGGGAGTTGAAAATCGTTGTATAAATTAAACTCAATTTCCAATGGTATTTATTAATATGTATTATATAAACGGGTGATCCTTGAATGGCATGTCTGCAAGTAAATGTGAAAAACGACTGAGAATACTGGAATTCCCTCAAGCAATTACGATAAGTTTCAGAATACATACATCGAAAAAAAATCTTTTCATAAAGATTTAACGAGAAGTCTGCAATGTACGGGAAATATACGTATGATACGGTCATGTTCGGTTTCACGTAAAAAACACAATGAAAAGCAGACAAATATTAAGATGAAAGTGAAGTTTTTTTGACTAAAAATGGTATATTTTCTAAATATATTTTTTTATTCTAACAGATAATATGTTGAGAATTTTTATTTTATAAATGCAAATAAAATCAAAAACTCAGACAAAACTTAATATCAAAAGCAGTGTAAGTCTTGAATTAAAAAAATAAAATAAATTTCATTCACGCTTTAGTCTTTGTCTGCAAATTACGAGAAATATAAGGCCTAAAGTGACCGAGCTGTCAAGCAATCCGACCATATCTTAAATTACATTTTTTTCAAACACTCCATACACACTAATTAACGTATTTTTGTAAGCCTAAATTTTTGTCCTCCCGAAATTTGGAAAGGAACTTTTACAGGCTCTACTTTCACCTGCAAGATTAAAGCAAAAGGCATCATTCATAAGTATTAAAAGCTCACTTCATTGTAAAATATAATCTTATAACTCCTGTATCGGGCACAGATTAAGTACTAAGATATTTTCATTAAATTAAAGTTTAGTAAAACATAAGAAATAGAATGAATGTGACAAAAGAATATAGTAGCAAGGATGAATGTGAGAAATGGCTTAATAGTAAGGAAGCATATTAAATTATTTTGCGACGACATAAAGGAGAAACATTATTGTTTAAGTATCTGTAAATATTATTAATCAATACCATTTGTTTCTTGTGCTACTAAGATAGTATTTATTATCGATAATTGTAAAGTATATATGTATGTATGTATTGTATATGTAAATGTACTATCGATTCCAAGTCTCATCGTACATTGAAAATATCATTTTATTTTGATTAAACCATCAATGCGATGCCATATTACGTTCTACCATAGTCATGCGTTTATAAGATTTACATTACTTTTATTTAACATGAATCATTAAATCGAAGAAATATTTAAATTTATTTTTTCTACCTTTTTTCTTTTTATTTTCCACATTTTATTGACACAAAGTCTTTATAAAAATAAGTTTCAATGCCAATGCGAAAAATTATGTAAGAAATTCTGTCTGTAGCAAGAGTATCTTTTTAACAAGTAACAATGAACGAAAACATTAAGAATTGCTTGAAATATATAAATCAGCGTGTTACATATATGAACAGTCATAGTTTTCACGAACCAACGAGAGTAAATAAATGAAAGAAAGCTCTCTTTAAATATTTTAACAATTTCTAAGATATAAAAAATGAAACGTAGTTAACAGCAAGATTGTAGAATTGTAAAGCGCGTAATCTAACGAGTCTTCCAATTCAATCATACCATTATTGAACATTCGAATACCCAATTAAAATTGAGCAATACTTTTTTAATCAATTTATTTTATAATTTTTAAGAGAAATTTGTATAAAAAAATATGAGTTGTTTTTAACCTTATCTTTAAATTTATGCTTTCATTAAATATTGATTACTATTACATAGTTTTTAACATTTTAAAAGCTTTGTAGTTCGATTTTTTCATATTACTTTTTTCAGTATATTTTTATAAAATTTGTTTATAATTTTTAATGCACATTATAGTATTTTGTTATTCATAAATAAATCTTAATTGAAATTTTTATAATAATTAAAAGTATTTTAAAATTACGTAACAATATTCGAATGTAGAATAACGAAATGAAAACGACTGACTATTTAAATAAATCTGTTTAATGACACAATCATAATTTAATTAAAGACTTTACGCAATTTAGTTGCATTCAGAGAATAATACTTGAACCTTCTAAAAAATTCAGTTTTTTACGCATCGCAATAAAGATGCTTAACGTCGTACTCCCTTTTAGTAGTTTAAGATTTCGAAGCGCAGACAGAATTTTTCTCCTAAAGCTCCGCAGTTAGCTAAGAAACCAATTTAGCGCATATATCTGTGTAACGCTGTATCGCATAATGATATAATAACAGAAAAAATATGAGTGAGAATAAAGCCAGTGAATGCGCAACGAAATACATAAAAAAAAGAACTATTAAGACTCGATTTTATCGATTAGATAGGCAATTGTAAGAAAGTATCAAGCGAATGTGATCCACTGTCATTATCGCGCTGACCCCAAACCACTCAAAGTGAATAGAGAACAAAAAAAAAAAAAAAAAAAATCAAGTGTAATAACCATTATTAAGAAAACGTAAAAATCCAACATTCAATGTTTTTCTATCTTCTGCTCAATGTACGTGCTTTTCTGGGAAAAGTCATTTACGATTTATAATAATAGGAGTAAATATATAGGCTCTCCGCGTTCGCATTTTTATGCGAACGAAACAATGACGCACTGGGTGTTCCAACTATATTAAATAGAGGATTTTTCGAGGATATACGAAAATAACAGTATAAATAGCAATCGAGTAAAGTTTACCAGTAGAAACTCGTCAAACACCAACACGTGCTGCACCTAAACTGCATTCGAGGCAATAGAAGATATTCACTTAAGTGGCTTTTTCATGATCGTTTCCAACTGTAAAACGGGTCAATTTTTGTATATCACAAAGGCAGGTTTATTAAATATGCACGCGTACGAGGCATTCGAGCATTTATTTTTGAATTTAAAGGTTCGTTCATTTATTCAGTTGGAATTTTAAATATAGGAGCGATGTGTGTATGTATATATTACTCTTCGGTGTAACGGAAGCCATATCTGGCATTAAATAATTGAGCAGCTTTATTACGTATTGATAACTGAAATATTGATTAATATATTTTTGTTACTAAAGAATATTTAAAATGAATTTTCGAAGTCGTTGCATTATTTAAATATATTTATTTGAACTCTAATTGTTCACTCGTTGCTTTCGCATTCATTTTTAACCAATTCGTTGTTACTTTTTTAATGTTGTAGAAACTCACTCGCAACTTCGTCCATAGCCATAAAATGCCGATTATAAAAATTCACCGTTACGATGTTGTGTGAAATACACCAGACAATTATATCAGCAATTAATAAAACTAATTCCTAAGAAGTACCGTTTTAGCCATCTTTTATCGGAAAATATGTGTGTGTACTTTTAAGGCGTAGCGAAAAATGACTTAAAATAAATCCAACAATCGTAGGGCCGAATATTGTATCCAGTTCTACTAACTTATTAAAGAATGTTCGAGAGGATGGTAAAAGCGCTTATAAAATCATTTAAGTGTTCATATTTTATTTTGTATGTTGTATGTTGATGTAAATTAATTTTTCACGCTTTTCGATTTTACGATACATCAAACTTTTATATTTAAAAAGCTGTTTATTCGATTTTAAAATTATCAATGCAATATTTTATTTAACAAACAATCAGCTTTTTATTTAACGCAAAAGTACTGACGCCCGTTTTATTTTTATTATATTAAATTATAACTTTCACATCAACATAACGCTGAAAACAAGGGTATACTTGCGTAATAAAACAGTAAAGCCTTGCCTCGTTTGAAATCTATTTTCCATCCTCTTGCAACTACGTAACACTCAGAATTATGTACACTTGATCGAGTCGATCGACGATCCGCGTTATAATCGCTAAGCAGCAATAAAAAAAGCAGTGTAGAATAAAAAAAGTCCCCGACAGGCGCAATAGTTCGTAGAGAAAAATGATAACTCAAAATAACATTAGGTGGAATTGAGAAAGCGAAATAATGATAAAATAAATAAATAAACGATACATATCCACGTAAAGAACACGCTGCTGTTTGCGAAGAAGCGATCCAAGGTACAATATTATATATAAATATTATCCAATCTCACGATTTTACGCAACAAATGAAAAAAGGAAGAGTGACGAAGGGCACAACTACTCATAATTTTTCAAAATGATGCATTTCAACTGTACGTGTTTTTCTATTATGTGAACAAAGCACACACAGACACAATGAGACAAGGTTTTCGATCCATACGACGCTGATGTTCCGACGTTCATTTTGCATTGTGTATATTCTGTAATTGAAAGCTAATTCTAATGTATTATTTTGTATAGTTCATTGATATTTTCATTCAGGTTCTTTACTTCCCACTGTTTGAATAATGCAAAATTAGTAAAAGGTCAGTAATATTGTAATAGTTCTTCGGCGCCTTAAAGTGGATTTTTGATAATTGTTTTTTTATATTTTGTGTAGTACTGATGTAAGACACTTAACTGTTTGATGATTTATTTTTACTATAAGTATTACAATCTTTAGCTTTTGAGTAATTGAAAAATTGAGTATTATAATATGGATCGTATGCTATACCAGTAATACGTAGCCAATGAAAAAATCAAAACATTTAACCTTTTGAGAAAAAATAGTACGACACAAAATATTGAAAAAATTTACAAGAAATCACGTTAAGCAAATTCAACATTGATTTCCATAATTACAGTGAGGCGATTAGTGTGATAGTATAATCATATAATAGCGTTAAGAAACATTTTTAATTATTAACTGAAGGTGAAATAAAAAACAATTGGTTACTTCAAGCTTTGCTAGTATTTATTCAAGACCGTCTCCATTTATTTCTGTAAAGTTACATAATAGTTTCAATTTAATTTTAAATAATTGATAATTTCGAATTAAGAATTCATAAATTTTCTTTTTAATATAAACTTTGACAAATTATACATATTTTTTATACTGAATTATTAGAATAATTTAGAGCATAAATGAATGCATAATTCATTCTAAGCATTTTTATTATCTTCTTTTTACTAAATTCATAAATTGTATACTAAATTGTTTTCTTTAGTCAAAAGCTACTATAAGCATATTCAGCTCGAAATCGATCCTATAATTAAAATCCGAGAAACCGAAATAAACGCAATCCTAGCTGAAAGCCTCAACAATCCATCCCAACACTTCGCACCATGTGTACATATCCATTCAAATTCCTTTTCTTCCCCGGACCCACCGGAGCTCATCGCAAAAGCAGGACTCATAATCCCGTCAGCCAATAATATTTTCCCATCGGCAAAGAGAGCCAGCGCCCGAACCGATCTCCCGCCCACATAGAAAATCCAGGAGCGTTCCGGGAACGGCGTACAGTGGAAATATTAAAAAGCAGAGCGTGAATTTTCGGCTTCCCGCGGAGTGAAAACCGCACAAAAGGAAGTGCCAATGTATGGGAGTGAAAAGGCATCGCTGGAAAGAGAGAGAGAGAGAGAGAGAGAGAAGAGAGGAGCTTCCGAAACATCCAAATATTTTCATTGGCTACCTTTTCGACCCTCCGCAGTGCTGGCGGAGGCACAATGACGCCGAGATCTCGAAGAGTTCGGAACTCGGGCATCGATCCGATACTGCTGCTTGGTTGCACCCCTACGATGTGTGTGGAGTGGCTTTCTTTCGCTTTTGTATTGGGATGGAATGATCTGCCGAGAGGATTTTGGCTACGGGGTATCGGTATTATACTATTTTTTAGATTAGGTAGGTTACTGTCCAAAGCTACAAGTAAATATTGAAATGTTAACAATCGTGGGAAGCTGCTTTTGATAAAGATATTGAAAAATGTCATTTTTAAGATTTAAGAAAATTCGTAATTGTGACATTTATATATGATTCTTAAGAAAAAAATCAGTTATTTGACAGTTTAAGGTAAAAAATTGACTTTTTCCATCGTATCAACCACATCTTAAATGAAATTTTTATAAATTACTAAAATAAATGTACTATTAACTTACGATAGGTACATCTTTCACATTTCTGAATCTTACTTTTCACAATTGCACTCGCGCATTTCCAAAAACGTTTCCTTAATCTCAACCTTCCAAACCAAAAGCCCTCTTCCTCTCGGACGCGGGACCGCTTAGCCGCATAATAAACCGGCTGATCGTCGGGCGAGCCCGGCCAGTCCTTATTAGAGGGTGTCCATTTCAGGCCCTAAGAAGCGAGGCAGCTTTGCGGGGCGGGTGATGTTCGCCGGGGGACTATACGAGGGCCCTGCACGCGCCGCAGCCTCCCGGCGGGGGCATTACCTCCGCTGTTTTGCCGATTCAATTGTGTGTGCGGAGAAAGGCAGCAGCCTCCTAACAAGACCTTAATAAAAGCCAAACATCCCTCGACCCTTCCGTGTGCGCGCCGCGGCGACAAGGTGCTGACGCTGCCGTGTGGCTTTACGGGCCCGCGGATATCGCTTTCTGCGCGAGGCCCATTGTCGGGCGGGGGATTGCCCTGCTCTCGTTTTCGACACTTTGGGATGCGTTTTCTCTGTGCGGAGGTTCCCCAGGTACGTTGCGCGCGTGTTGTGATTTAGTTTCTTAGAAGAGGATGGCCCATTGATGAAGTCGTCAATGGAGGTCTTTCTCGTGGATGCAAACTTTGAAATGTATATTTTCGTTTTTGGCCGCGTTCAATTATGTTTGCTGATGTAGCTTTGACAATGGGCTTTAAGTAGTAAAGGAACTTCGGAGAATTTCGATGTTCTTTTGCAGTTTCGGTCTTTATTTCATGAAAAAGTATAGAAATTTGATTAAAATTGATAATATTAATTGTTGGTATCAACTTAAATGCAGAATTGCGTATGCAAACATTCTGCTGTGCATTGCAAAGTTTAATAATATTTAGATTTTGGTATTCTCCGAATTTAGATTGTTTTTGTTTAAATTAAAATACCTATTGTATATATCATTTATTATGAAGCAAAATTTCTAATTTTTAATTTAATCTATTTATCAGAAAATATTTGATATAATATATTTACGAAATTTGAATTTGTTATTACACATATGACTTTCTCTGTATTAATTTGTCAAAATTTCAAGCGGTGATTTAAATGACATATGATAACAGCAGAAAAAATCCACCGATTTTCGTAAAACTTTTCTCCGAGAAAACTTTTTACATTTTCGATTCGCGAATATAGTTGATACCAACAAAATCTCTTCCGCTCACAACTTAACTGCTTTGAAAACCTCTCCAATTTTCTGTCCCCAATCGAAACCTCATACGCCGCGGAAAGAAAGAAACTAGCAGACCGAAGAGCGACTGCACAGCTGTCAGGGGATCAAGGGGATACCTTTTTTTAAAGTGTTTTCGTATTTCTGAATTACGGACTTTGGATTCCTGAATGCCTCCTCGCGGCGCCCGATTTTTTCCCGCTCGACCGTGAAACTCTCTCGCTCACGGCCGGTTGCGTTCTTGAAAGCCGGCCGTATCATTCGCGCAGTCGTCCAAAGAGGACTTACCGCTCGGCCTCATTGTCCCGATCGCGGTGGGAATCGAGGCTCGCTTTCGGGCGTACGGGATAAATATTTGATCGGCTAGTACGGTTTTTTTTTTAGATTTTTGGATTTGGAGACGGTTCGCTGGAGGTAAGACTTTTTCGAATGGAGGTTTTAACAATTTTTAGCGGAGTTTAAAGATTTATTTTTCTATTGTGCTGAAATGGTCGTTAAACTATGATGATTGTTTTGATCATTTTGATCATTTTTAAATTTTTACAAGTTAGTGTGAGAAACTTGAATAAAAATAATTATAAAAGTAATTTTTCATTAATTTTTCGCGTAAAATTGATTGTTGAAACAAAAGTTGGTTTAAAAAATTGATGATTATTCCTTTTTTTGCGATATAGAAAGTAATTGCACAATGATAAACATTATAGTATGTTTAAAATGACATATAATGAAGCTTTCTTATACACTGACAAGAGATAAATAAATTTTAATGTATAATTGTTAATAATAATTCATTTTATCATGCATATTCAGAAAGATTTAATCCTAATTTTAATTCGATAATCCAAGCTTATTGTCAGAATATGGAAAGTACTGATACCCTCCCTCGCTCTCCACATCATTTTTTACTTAAAGACTCGAAAAGAACCTAATTTTTTGATCTCTAATCTACTATAATATTCAACTACACAAACTGATCAAATCATTATCCAGCAATCTAACTCCCGATTAAAAAACGAGTAATAACCCCAGAAACTATATCTAAACTCCCAACTCCAATTCTCACAGCCGATCGGGCGCAATATGCCACCCAGAAAGAAGCATTGATCCCGCGATTACCAGGCCCGACGGACGGCTCATCGCCAGGCCTCATCCCCGAGACGAGAGAGAATAAAAGGAGGAGGGAGGGGGATCAGCGCGATCTTTCGGATCAAGAACTTAAAAAACGTAGGTAGATCTTGGTGCGTGCGCATCCCGCGAAGGCGCTTGCCCTTTTGAAACGTCGGATTCTCGTCTCTCGGCTGTACCGAGTCTCTCTCTTCTCGGCGAGCTCTCCGGGCTGAGAAAAGACACGTCAAAGGGGAGGATTATCGCTGCGTGGAAATGATACTCGCCACAATGCCGGCCGCCTCGCCGGTGGCGCGAGCGAGCGATTCCGCTTTCTTTCCTTCCCTTCGGCTTTCTGCACCCGACGAGGCCGCCGTAAGGAGGACGCGGACTGCAGTGTTGTTCCTCGTGCGGCGCTCATTTTTTTAGGGTTCGAGGCGGCGCTGTATTCTTCAGTTCTTGGTTGTAATGAGTTTGATGGGAGATTTTCGGAGATCGATATTGGAGTTTGTGGTTACTGTACTGCTTAGAATAATAGGTGTAGTTTAAGTCGTGCCGAAATAGCTTTATGTGGTAAAATACTGGAATGTTTTTTTTTTTTAAATAGAGATTTACTGATTTTTTAAAAAGAAATTCAATATTTTTTTACAAATTTTTTTACAGGCTTTACATATCCAATTAAATAATAAAGCTTTATATAAAGTTCTTAAATAAAAACTATTTCTATATCTACTCTAAACTTTGAATAATTAACTCATGCCCTTATCATCATATATCCTACATTTTAACATTTCAAATTCAACGTCATACGCCAAGAAAAACCTAGCAATCAACTTTGATTAAATCAGCTAAAAAAAGCGCGACTGTTTCAGCTCTTCGGCATACTTCCTCGCCGTAAAAAGTTGGCGCGCGCTTGCACGCAACTATTCCCAGCGAGGCGTAAAATCTGGTCGAGCTCGAGGCAAAAAGCGCACACAGCAGGCCGCGCTCGGCTGTGTGTACACCGAAGCCAGTCTGGCGCGCAAAATCACGACCTTATCGAGGAAAAGTAGCGGACTAATCGGGAAAGCCCAAAGGCAATCTTCCCGGCTATCGATCGGCTACTCTTTTTTTTTTCTTTCTTTTTAATGGATCTTTAGGAAGACGAGCGTTTTTCGAAGATTCTTTTGAACCTTAGAGACTTACGTACATTGTACTTTGATTTTAAAAACGTATTACGGAAAAACAGTTTTTTTCGGCGGAAGGAATAAAAAGCAGCGTTGTACGTAATGTTTTTCCTTTGATTTAAATTTCAGTTTACTTTTTCAATTACAATTTCGTATTATATTTCATAGGTATTGTAATTAATGAATTTAATCTCTTATTTTTCAGGCAGATGTCCAGTTGTTATGGCTAGAAAAGTATTTTAGAAATTGTCTATGAGTGAGAAAGGAAGTATAAAATGACTTAGGGTAAATTTAATAAAAATAATTTTTTTTATACGCGTAATTCGATCAATGCCACTCTGCCAGTTTTTTCAATACATCAAAATTGTCTCCTCTATAAAAAAACACGACAGTATTAACAATCGCAACTTCGCGCCTTAATAACCCAAAATAAACCGGCCTCCTTAAATCCCCATTAACCCCTCGTTCCCGAAGCAGCGGCCGAAAATGACTTCTTACAAAGCCCGGACAACGAATGCCGCGCCTCCTCCTCCTCCGGCTTTCGAGCTCGATCCAACAGGCATGCAGTCACTACTCGCGGCAACCGCTCTCTCGCTCGTTTGCCGTCATTCCGGCGAGCCGCGCTTCTGTTGACATTCCATGTAATAGAATAATCTGCACCGTATCGCAGGGAGGGAGAGAGAGAAAGGTACTTACCTCGGGGCGAAATCGTGCTCGTTTTGTGCGGCCGATCCCTTTCCGTCGTTCGATCGGCTGCTCGGCCCCCGATATAATACGGCCCTCCTTTGTTTCTTCTCTTTGCGCTGCGTCGGTGTACGTGTGTGTGTGTGCGCGCGGGTGTGTGTACGTAAGAGCGCGGCCCAGGCTTCATTTACCCCCGACGCGTCGTTAAAATATCCGCGACGACTTACGGCGCGTTATGCACCGCTTTTATGTAATTGCAGATTAGATTGATAAGCCCGCTGGCGGGGTTTGTTGGTTTAAAGAGAGAGAGAGAGAGAGAGAGAGAGAGAGAGAGACTGTTTTCTTCTGCTGAGTTTTTTCAGGATGAAGGGAGGAGAAATTGGAGGACGGATCAAGCGTATTGAGGTATAGTTGCTTGTTGTGAAAGGGTAACGTATCGATGGCTTTTCTTTAAATGGATTTGAAAACGTTTTTAGAAGAACAATGCCACGAGATTATATGTAGACATGTATATTCGAAGGGGACAACGGGATGCGGAAAATTGCGAATATTGTAAAAAGAGTCGCCTTGACGAAAAATTGCCGAGGAGTCTGCGATTCTGGAAAAATGTATAGACTGTTTGATTGAGAAAACACCTACTTCGGTTTCATGCAGCAAAAAGATTTTTTCGAAAGCAAACGAAGCAAAATGTAGGAAAATTGGATGATATACAATGAAGCTTCCTGTATTTAACGAAAAAAATTACTTCTTATAAAATTGAATCCAACTAAGCACATTATTACGGCCACCGACTCCTCCTCCTCCTCCCCCCCCCCCC
>UCOL01001984.1:0-29932 GCA_900474335.1 Ormyrus nitidulus
GGGGGGGGGGGGGGCGAAAAATAAACTAATTATAATTGCGCTCATGAACGCGACGGATCCTCCTCCCGCCGGGCGGCCGACGAGAAAGTTCCTCCTCGCCGCGAGTCGTCGTCGTCGCCGTCGTCGTCGTTCTTCCTTGGTAATTGGATTTCCGTCCCACATATATACACGACGTATATACATCTTTGACTGGCAGAGACGTGGAAGAGAGAGAGAGAGAGGCGGCGGCTCGCCGGCAAGTTTGGGGAATCGTCATCAGCTTCCTGCCCCACCGCCGCCGCCGCCGGCCGACAAAGCACATGCTCCGGCCAAGTTTCAGCCCTTCAAAGCGCGTGCCGCGAATATTAAACGTAAACGTCCGCAAACTTTTGCTCAGATCCTTATACCAGCCAGGCAGCAGCTTCCGCGCCACTGTCTTCGGGAGGCGAGGGGGAGAGCAGCCCCCCCCCCCGGGCTCTCTCTCGCTTATCGCCGTTCGTCACGATCGCGAGCGACCCCCGTACAGTATCGACTAATGAATTCTCCCTTTCTTTCTCTCGGCTAACTCGGCGGGGGAACGTCGGAGGAAGGAGTACAGGCTTCCTTTTAAAACCTATCCTTTTCCGGGGTGTTTGCGGAGCTCGTTTTGGGTTGGGGAGTTCGAATCGAGACGGTCTATCGGCATAATTTAATGTAGAAATTAGAGGCGAATCGCAATCTCCTCCTCTCCTTACGAAGTGCAGGACTCAGCCTCGGCCACTCTTATATCTACATGGAAAAACACATTTTCGCCAGGTTCTTAGGAGACGTCACACGTCCGTCGAGCCGTAAATCTCCGAGCGAAGAGAGAGGGACTGGCAGTGAAGCGCTCGCGTCTCGTCGCTTCGGCAGCATAAAAGTACCGAGTGCGAGCCAGCGCGAGACGTAAAGCCGCGCAGGAGGAGAGCAGCGAGTAGTAAAGTGTGCGCGTGTGACGGCGGCAATGCCCCGATGACGATGCGAGCGTGAGAGGAGATATATATATATAGATATATATTGTGTTTGTGTGTTCGTCGTGCGGGCGGTGTATGTGCACCTTACGAGCGACATGATGGCTGGACACTATTGCCGCTGGCTCGTCCTGGCAGCAGCAGCAGCGCTGCTCTGCCTCCACTGCTCATCCGCCGCGAACCCCGTCGGCAACAATATCATCGGCGACAAGGACGTCGGCGCCGAGGAGAAGACCAGCTTCGAGGCTGCTTTTCAAGGTATGGATATTTGCGGTTCTTTTTTTAAATATATAAGCGAGGGTTCCGGCTTCGCGGTGACGGCAAGTTGGCGGCAACGTTGCTCGATGCTTGGTTTTTTGGGGGTGAAAAATTTTGGTGCAATATCTCTTTTGTATGAAAGACTAAAAATAATAAGTTTTCATAACAAAAAATTTAATTGATTTCGTATTCCAATGTTTAAAATCGGTTCGTTTTACTTTAGATGATTTCTTCTGTACATTATTTACTCGCGAATATGAAATGTAATAAATTGAATAGATATTAGAAGGTTGCCCATCATGTATTACGATAATAATAGTTGCAAAAGATGTATCTTAGAAAATTCCTGTTAACAAATTAAACCGAAAACAAAGACGAGAAAGATTTTGAACTGTTATTTTTGAAAAATCTATTACGGCCACACACTTTCCTTTCCCTAACCAGAAAAACAAGAAATAATTGCGTTCAATATTTAAAGGAAGGGCACTTAGCACGCGATCGCGCTCCTCGAAATAACATTACCCCTCTAATCAATAAACCACAAGACAAAATCAGCTCGAGTCCAGTCCGAAATCAAAGCAAAAGTCCAGTGGCAATATCTCTCCATCTGCCCGCAATAAAACAGCGGCACTCCGCCCAGCGAGTAAAGCTGGGCGGCGCTCTCGCGGCGTTTTAATTTCCTCTCTGCCCCCCACCGCGGCCGGAAAATCGAGTGCGTGCACGCGCGGCAGAGAAGACGCTTAATTGCAGATCCGCGGCCGGTAAACAACGTTGCTTTATCGCCGGCACGTATGAACTTGAAAACGACGAAACGGGGAGGAAGGCGGTGCGTCCAGTAGTTGCGAGCCGAGTCGAGTCGGACGTCGATGAAAGGACCCTCCCACCCGCTCGGCACATACTGAGACTCGCTGAATTTCACGCGGGAACTCGGGAAATTGCATTCGGCCGGGGCAGGAATGCGAAAGATATTCCCGGATTGAGGGAAGAAAAGCGAGCCGAAGTTTATTACGCGCATTTTTCGACCTTTCCCGACGGAACATTCTTTCGGCCGACGGGGGGGAGGATTATTTTGTTTCCGGCGAATACTTTTGGGGGGGATTTGTTATTAAAGAGGTCGCTGGATATTTGGGGAAGTCGGTTTAGGAGGGCTAAAAAAGAGTAAAGTATAAAGATATTAGCAGTAAAAAATGTTTAGTCGTTTCTAGAAAAGTTTTCTAGTTTTAAAAGTTTACTTGGGTTTATTCTACAATTATTCTTTTAAATTTCCGTAAATAATTCGGTCTTTATGCGTGCTGCTGCAACTTTTTAATGGCCAAGTGCGCTTCAAGAGAGCATTTTTTTGGAGGAAAAAAATGTTAAAAAAAAAAAAAATTTAATAAGGTTTTACCAACTCCGTCTGAAAATCTTTTATTTAAGCTTTCGAGTTCGTATGAATTTGCGTTCATGAAGATGCAAAATTTTACGATCACGTGTGAAATTACTTCGCGTAATACCGCCGGGTAACTTAGCATAATAGAGCTATTCAGCTGCACTTTGGAACTTTGATCACATTGGCATATTTCAAATACTCGTAGGGAACTTCATATTCAAATAGCTTTTAGCGTTATACAATTAGGATCCACAATTAATAAAATACCGCTATCAGGTTTGTTTGAGTAGCTTCTACAGATTTCTCTATTTTCTACGCGATCTTTAATTTTCAACGCAAAATATTTTTTTTTTGTAATTCTTTTTCTCTTTGCGCTTCAAGCGTAACTCATGCTCTTACATTTTTTCTAGTTCTTTCTCAAAAAAATTTGCAAACTGCTCTTGGAGAAAAAGCGACTGCGCAGAATTATACAAATTTAAGTGAAATCGCAAAGAGTAATGAAACTTTTAATTTAATGTGAAATAATTTACATAATGTATATAATTTAAAATTAATGAAATCTGCACCAATTGCTTCTGTCGTCGTAAAAGATCATTTAATATTTCAAGAAAATGTAAATTTAGATGGAATAAAGTGCGTAGTCAAGTGTGTATCCATTTTTAAAGCCAGTTAAAAGTAAAGAGATAATTTATCTAAAGGAATTAAAAATTTGTAAAAAATGTCGATTTCAAATCAAGCCTCATAAACAGAAAACTGATTATATTCACTATAATTGTCAAACAAATATTACAGATGCATCTACGTACTCCACAATATTTCTCTCTCAAATAAGCAGCATCGCAATAATTCATCTCAGTCCCAGTTTTCCCTATCCCCGTCAATAATCAGGCAAAAACGCCACCCGAAGACCCGAATCCCGTGGCTGGCTGCCTCTCGAGCTTAGAAGACACTCTCGGCGCGTCCAGCTGGGGCCAGCAGCTAAGGCCGCGTCCCAGCTCGCGCATTAATACTAATGGCAAACTCCTTGGCGGAGGCGGGCGCTTGCGCATATATATATATACAAAAGCGGTAGAGAGAGAGAGAGGCGGAGGGGTCCATTTGCTAATGGCCAGAAAGCAATTAATAACGTGCGCCGCTCGCCGAACCTTTGTGCATATCGCGCTGCTCGGCCAGCCGAGAGTCGTTACGTTAAGAGGCCCTTGATGTGTGTGCCTAACAACACTGAAAATGCGCGATCGTTATCCCGGTCGCCAGGCCGCGAGAGGCGCGTCTCCCCCACGACTCGTCAAACCACCCCTTTGCGCGGACAACTTTAAAGTCGACTTCAATTACAGCCCCCCCCCCCCTCCCCCCGTGTCTCTCGCGCTGTTAACGGCAAATCTTTTTTCGACGCGGCGCTCGTGGGCTTTTCTCTTCGACGCTCGGACTCGGGGCCTCGGCGAGGAAACTGGGAGGACTGCCGCGGCGTTTCAGGGATCGTTTTATTGGTTTTGTCGCCGTGGAGGGGGGAATTAGTTTTGAAGAGGGTTGCAGACTTTCTAGTTAAACGCGCTGTTTTTTAAGAAAAATGTAGTTTCAATTTAGAATTAAAGTAATGATGAGAATCTTGGTTATCGTTATAGGATTGAATTAACGAAATTGTTAGAATTCTATGTCAAGAATGATATTTTAAAATTAAATTCCTGTTCTCATAAATCAATGCATGGAATATTACGCTTGTTAACAAATGACCGTCGTAATTGGATGCAAGTAGGTTGAAATAAATTTGATCTTAGATAGTGAAAAAGAGAAATGACTTGCGGGTAATTAATGAGATCTTAACTATTCTCTCTTTCTTTGTTAAGGGTAATTACTTCTGTTTAAAAAATTTTAATTTTAAAAGTCTTTTTAAGGAAATGTGAACGTAGTACAGCTTTAACATTGGCATAATATATTACTCGCGTAAGTTTTATTCATAGAGTGCCGCAATTTGAATAAATAGTAAATAAAAGTAAAAATTTGCTTGTAGCCGCAATTTATTTATTACAATTTATTGATAAATAAGCTTAAAATCTACTACTATTACTTGCGTCAAAACTAGAAATAAACTTTTAAAGCCCCCGCGGATTCGCGTAAGAAGAAAACCGGCATCTACTTTACTCCCGCCGGCTGAATTATGCACTTTTAAATATGCATGAGTGTACGTCCTACATCTGAGAGGGAAAGCCGAGAAATTGATTTAGCCAGAATTTGCGTACAAGAGTCACTGCACTCCTCTCCACGAGAGCTGCTGCCGTTGGTGCGATTTTGCAATTAATGAGAATGTTTAAAAAAAATGACGGAAAAAATTTCCTCTTTGAGCTTCGGCCGGCATTGCTGGCTTGAATAATTTCTACGAATTATAACGACTCGTTTCTAGATTAGTTTTTACTTATTTAGCGTAAAAGATTTATTTATACAAGTTTTATATTTGTAAAAAAATTGGTACATCTTTTCTTTGTAAATAAACCTCTTTAGACTCGAATTGTGTTACAACTTTTGTTTCATGCGCATGTTTTATTTATTTTTTATAAAGCTAAATTGTTACCATTACCATCATTGTAGTATCCAATATTCATAACAATAGAAACGGATATATAGGCTATCCAACTTTACGGCATGATATCAAAGCGATCAAAAATTCAATATGCAAAATATCGAATTGATAGTTTAAAATTTTATTTCAATTTCACAAAATGAAAAAGTTAGTTTCCTTTTCAACGCCGATAATTCCAATTTTCAAGTATTAAAAGCTATAAAGCTAGATTTTACGTTTAACTGCAAACTTTTTATCTTTAAACGAAAAAATGTTACAATTTTATATTTTCAAATTTAAATTCAAATCTTTAAAAGTAGAAAATACAATCTGAATACATCACGCTCCATAAAAACTTCGTAAAAAGATTATAACTCTTAAATTCCCACATTACATTTCATAACTATTTTGCAACTTATTATACAACTCTAAAAGCGAAAATCTGGGGTAACTAAGAACGCTGCCATTGTCAAACACACTCGAAGCGCTTTTTCAACATATAAAGCGGAGCACTTACCCTCAAACGTCATCCATTCATCGTAACTACTCTTTTGATCGCGAGCTCGTCGGGGGAAAACAGTGCAAAAAAATTTTTTAATACCGCGCGCTTTTCATTGACAGAAAAGCTTTTCGGGAAAGCTCAAATCAATTTCAAAGGTCAACAAATCTTCCGAGCCAGTAAAAACAAAAACAAGCGAGAGAGAGAGCTGACAGTCGGCGAAAGGGGGGTGAAAAAAAAAATCAATCCACCCGGCAAACGACGCGCACGCGGGTTTTATCTCGCGAAAATTAGAAACACAAGCTTTTAACGAGCGCTTAACAGCTCGCTCTGTTGTTTTTTTCCCGCGGGCGGGCGAATTTTCAATTTCGTCCTCGCTCGCGCGACTTTCCGCTTTTCGATTTTGCGGACGAGACTCCGGCGAGAGGATGAAACGAGCTCCTTTCGGCTCTCTTCAATTTCTTTAGCTCTTCTCTTTGAAAAAGCAAAAAAAAAAGGAGAAAAAGTCCTACTCGAGTCGGGCTTGCGCTTTGTCTCGAGTGGCGCTGAGCATTTGCGCTTCCGGGCCGCGCGCGGGAGCTTTGTTCATTTTGATTTTATTGTTCGACGAGTGCGCGTCATCTTCCTTCCTGGCCCCTCTTATTTCCAAGCCTCTCTCTTGTTTTACGCGCGAGCTGCCGAGGAGGAATTAAATGAGTAAATATTGCAGAAGCGCGCCTGAAAAAGGAATGCGAAGCGGCAGCAGCTTTCGTCCCTTGATTTTCCACGCCTCCGGTTACGTCGGGCCGTCTGTACGTGTGTGCGTACCGCCGACAATTCGAGCTTATTCATGCGCGGTCGTGCTTATTTCTCGCTTTCTTTCTGCTTTTTTCCCGGGGCTTTCGAGGCGCGCGCGTGCCGGGACGCGCGACCGGCTGCTTTACAGCGAGCGTTAGCACTGTCGGGACTGAATCTGTTTGGACTTGGAGACTAAGCGGTGTTTTGTTCGCGATGGCACTTTTGCGTTTAGGCTCGTGGTAGCGCGAGGTTCTTTGCGGGGGAATAAACATTTTTTGATGAAATGGATTTTGAAGCTTTGAACGGATACCTTTAGGCTGTTTTCGTTGCTGAATTAAGACTTTAAAGGTTTTCTGCTTATAATTCGGGATTAGAGTAAAAATTGAACAAATATTTGCCCGAGATAATTGGTACTGATCTTAGCGGAAAAGAGGACTACATCTGAGTCGGTACGTTTTCGGGTTTAAAGTGAAAATTGCGGCTAAATTTACCACCACTGATTAAGCTCTTTGACTTCAAGTTTATATCTTTCTTACGTTGAATGTTAAGTTTGCTCTGCAAACAGAACTCGCGCGAAAAACTTTTTTTGGAATTCGTGACTATTCATGAAGTATGCAATCACCAACATCTCAAAGATATCTTGCGAAAATAAACGATAGTTACAATGAAAATAGCTCTTTTAGGCAAATCGTATTCTAATATATAGTTTCTCAAAAATGCTGTAACTTTTTCAGCTTTAAAATTTTATTTTTCAACTTGAGAATTATAAAGAAATGAAAAAGAAATATCCAAAAATACAATTACAGAGATGGCAGTGGCTTGACTCGTAAATCGGAAAAATGCTTATACATTTCTTAAAATATTTCTTGAAAAAGACTTGAATTTTTACATAATCAGATGACGGCAAGTACTCGAGTGACGTAGAAAATTATTACGTAAAATTATAACAGCGGAGATTCGCATTAATTTAATGAAATATGAAATTACTAGTCCTCTATAAAGGGGTTTCATTTTGAAAAAATTCGCGGTTCACATTTTTCCTACGATGACAGCGGAGCTTTATTAAGCTGCAGGATGAAACTCATCTTGTCCATGAAATGAATGACGTAATCGGGTCAATTTCAAGCGCAGGCTTTCCTGGTTAAAGGAAGATCTATTCACTGAAAATATATATTTCAGCACCTCTTTATATTTTCAGACTTTTCCCAGTTTAGAAACTGGCATCGAATTAAGAACAAAAAAAAATAGCTTGTAACTAAAATTAAAAATAAATGATAGGTAAATATGGAAGCGGAAATTGATTAAAGCAAAGTACACATTCGGCGTACGTCGGAAGTCAACAGTCTCTAAATTTCGCGGGACGAAAGCGCCACTGCAAAACGTTACGAACGAATTTGTCATCGCAATTAGTCCCCGGGAATCTCGCTCAGAAATGACGCCGCGAAACAATACTCCGGTCCTTTTCACAAAATCCACCGACGCGAAATGGCTCCGTCTACGTAAACTCCGACCTGCACGACGGAGAGAATGAAAAATCGCAGGTGCAAACAAAATCGCGCACAAAAGACAGGCGTATAAAGGTAAATTATCTTGCGCGACAAAGCGAGTCAAGATCATTCGTTTCTCGGGGCCAAAAGAGAGAGAGAGAGAGAGAGAGAGAGAGGACTGAAACGAAAAGGACTGTCAAGGATGTAGTCTCGGGAACGTGACTCGCTTGGAGGCCGCGCCCGTAAATTACATCAGCATCCGGCATTCTTCTTCCGCAGCGCGGTCCAAATTAAAATTGCAGTCCTCGCGCGCACTTTCTCTCCACCTTGTCTTCGACGATCGCGCGGGGGTGTCTTTCCCCGAGAATCTTCGCAGTCGTGCCGAGGGAGGGGTGGGGAGGGGGGAGGGGTTTAATCGTCGTCGTTTTGCCAAATGAGGTCCATTCGTTTCGGTGATCTTGCGATATCGAACGCTTTCGTCGACGGCGCACCGGGACATTTTATTTAGCCGGGCTTCGTGACGCATTTGTTAATCGCTCGCTTAGCCGGATAAAAGGACTGTAGAACGGATCGAATAAATAAAGGATGGAATACCGATACAAGCGAGTATACGAAAGCTATCGAAATGTAAGGGACTGAGCGAGAGTTTAGAGAATTTGAAGAACGCTCGAAAACAATATATACTCCCCGCCGCGGAAACAAAATCGAACGAAAGCTAGTAGCCGAAAGAAAACGGAATTTCCTCCCTGAACCCGCCGCAAACAAAGCAAAGCAAGGCAGCCGCGCCGCAAAAATCCATCGGGACATTTGCACACGTACTTTCCGGTCTTCGGCTGGGAACAGGCCGCCGCGCCGCGCGCCGTGATTGATTGCATTGCCGCGCGCGCCGCGAGAAAATGAAATTCCGGCGCCTCCTTATTTCCATGAGGCTCGTCGCCGCGGAAAAGCACTCGCCGGCCCGTGGAAACGAAAGGCGCACGCGCTCTCCTACGTGTATCGCCGTTCTTAAGCAGGGAGCCAAGCGCGCCGCGGCGGCGGCGGCGACGGCCACGCCTTTCGCCCAGCGCCGAAGGTGCAGGAGGAGAGAGGAGCGCATTCCTGGGCGTCGATTCCGTCGCTGGCGGCAGCCGAGAAATGCGTGAGGCGCGCCGAGTCCCCGCCGACGCTTTTCCCCGGAAAGGAAAAAAAGAGCGCGACGACTGCCTGCTTACTTTGCGCGGAGGGAGTCGAACTGTATATTGCTTACTTTCCTTTCGTCGCCGGGAATTTGAGCGACGCCGCGGTATTGGGAGAGGATTACTTGAATATTTTATTTAACGCCTCGCGCGCGAATTTTTGCCTTTAAACAGATTTTTATATGCAGGTCGGAACTTTTGTAAAAGTGGGGTTTTGGATTATTGCGAGCAGAAATTAGAGGATAATTTTATATTTTTTAAGTGAGAGAAGGACTGTCGGATGTGTTAAGTATAGTAGGATGTTCGTGTCTACATATTAACTTGCAAAAGTAGTACAAACCCAGTTTAGTCGGACAGCTAGGAATTATTGAAAATATCCCGTGCCGACTTCTGAATTTTATCTTTAAATTATTCGTGCCTGCAAAAAGCAATTCTCATTTTAAAAATAAACATTTCGTAAACATAAAACATTAACGATGTTTTATTTTCAACGCACTCGATATCGTTACCATCGTTCTAAAGCAAACCTCCAATTATACATGAAATGTTTGTTACAACGTTATTAGCTCGTTCAAGCTCGTTGAAAATCCACCGCGCCCATAATTTATTCATTAAATAATCGTATAAAAATTAAACAATCCACGCGAGCGTTAAATTAATTTTCAGAAAATGTGGGTCGTCGTTATTAACGTTCGGAACATTCAGACGCCCCCCGTCGAATATATTTAACCGCGGGATGCTGGCATACGTCACGGACTCACTTGGCCGTACGTATGTGTGTATTAGCTCCCATAACGAGCAAAGATTTATCGCTCGAAATTATTCTAGCTGTAAAACTGACGCGAAATCGCGATGGACTGAATTATGCAAAAATATACCTTCGCTCTCCCCGGAGGCTCTCGACGCATTACGAAGAGATAATAATAATGCTGATAATTTATGTAATATGATTCTGTCATTTATTCTCTTCGGCGCCCTGTTAATGCATCCGATTTCCAATAGGTAAACGCGCGAGCGGTTAGGTAATGCAAATTTTATTTATGTTACATAAAATTTGTTTATGCAACGTGGGATTCGAACGGGGAACTATTACGTTTTATGAGGGGTTAGGATACAAGAGATTTTCGGGCAATACGAATAGTGCGTAAATTGCGGATTGATTATTCAAGAGCTCTTTTTACTCCATGAAAAAAAAAACAATAAAATACAATGTAAAAAATGTATATGGCTTTGGAATATTGGCTTTGTTTCGTGCCCTATTTACAATAACAGCGTTTCCGTGAAATGAAAAACGAATGAGCTTCTTGTATTTGTTTTATATAATTTGTTTTTTCTTGTTATTTTTACCGACTCGCATTTTTAAATTCAAATATTGACCAGCTGGTTGTTTATCTTTTTCAAGGAATCGACTCGCTAAAATCGAGAAAATACGTATATATATGCATCTACTAATAAAAGTAAGCTCGCAATGTAAAGCATATTTCGAAAGTAAGCATTCGAGGAGCTTGGTGGAGCGAAGCTCTCGGCATCGGTGAACTTTTCCCATTACTAAGACCGCCCATTGTTCTCCCGGGGTAGTCCTCCTGACCCATCTGCCATAGAGCCGCGCCTACAATAGCGCGCGACTTGCAATTTCAGCTTAAATTCAATTCTCCGAAAATACGAATCGCCTATATCTATATATATATACGTATCGGGCGAAGATGCGAGAGCAAGGCGGAGGGGGGATGGAGGGTAGATCGAATTCTCGCGAATTATATCCACATCGATTCTCGCGCGTCATTTTGAGGCGATTCTGAAGCTGGAGCCAAAGAGAGAGAGAGAGAGAGAGAGAGAGAGAGAGAGAGGAGGGGGTACGGGGGAAGAGGCGAAGGGAACAATCGGCCGATAATTGGCTCCGTCGGAGCCGTTAATTTGTGTGATTTCGCCGAATGCAGAGCGGGAGAGGAGAGATAGCGGGCCCATAGTCTGAGGATTGGCAGGAAGCTGAGCTGCGGGCTTTCCCCCCGCCGAAGCTGCGCGTGGAAACAGCTCAATTAAATCCCCAGCTCTCTCTCGCGATTCTCTCCCACTCCATCTCTGCGACAGAGAGAGAGAGAGAGAGCTAGGCAACCCCGCGGATGTATATATTCGCAAGGCACGCGCTTTCGGGGCGCAAGCTGCTAGGCGGAGAGGGGAGGGATCACTTTGCCGCCGCGCATTCAGAGCTAAATTGATGACCGATCGGCATAAAGGATTGACTTTCAAAAGGGAGTTATCGCCGGGCGCCCGATCTGCGTTTGTTTCGCCCCACCCTCGATACAACCTTTTGCTTTAACCCTTTTTTTATAGGGCCTTTTGTTTCGCGATTAAATGCTGAAAGGAGTAACGAAATAATTTGCTAGTTTTTTTACTAATTGCCAGGCGTAGCAAAGTGAAAAGCTCACTTTGTCAGTTTTCGATTTAAAAAAGAAACCTTTTTTGTTTTAAATATCTGTCGTTCGAGAAGTATAATTTTACGTAAAAGCCATCAGGCAGTGATAATTTTTCAAAAAAAATAATACGTCAATAACTGTCGCGCGATAAAACAACCCGTACACCGTGTCATTAAATTCCTCTTTAAAATCCAACATAACGACAGCATTAACAGCCTCGCTGCAAAAAAGCCCAATGCGCCGTAACGACGCGAACTAAGTACATTTTTTCCACGAAAATTCAATCAGACTCGAGTCCTCGCGAGCCCTCGTTATAAAAACGTTCCCAAAAAAAAAACGGAATCCCCGGCAATCTCCTTTCCGCCGAGGGTCAGCTCGTGTGCTCTCGCTCGCGCGGAAAAAAGAGCCTGCCAACCTTTCCGGGAAAGAGGCACTTTAAGGCCGAGGGAGAAGAAAAAAAGGCATGTACACGCGATCCCCGGAGGAAGTATCCGAAAGCGACGAGGTGCCGCTCCCGCGCCGAGCGCCTCGCGGCAAGTTTAGCCGCGCGAGCGCCCCGCTATCTAACGACGTTCCTCCTCGCCGTCGCGCCGGGGGGCCTCCCGCACCTAATCCATCGCCCGGAACCCATTAGAAACTTCCCGGCTGCTTATATCGGGTGTATGTATATAGTCTCGTTCGCCGAAAACTTGGCCTGGACCGCCTGTTTTTTTGTTCCGTCGGAGAGGAGAGAGAAGCGAGACGAGGCAAAACTGCACCTTATGCGGGTCAGATAAATAATTCCGCTGGCCGGCCTTTGCTTTTCTTCGCTCGGAGTGCTCGTGTCGCTCGGCTGTAGTTTCGGCTAATTAAACTTTGGCTCTATTGTGTCTGAGACACAATTTTTTTTTGCAGAGTCGCCGCGTAATAATTATAAAGTTGGAAAAAGTTTTTTGGGCTTTTGGATCGGCTCGCCGAGAGGCTGGTTTCGGGAAGTTTTTATGACGCTCTTTCGTAAAAGCACTGTCGCGCTAATTGATGCATTGCCAGGCGCGGTAGGCGCTTGTAATATGCTACTTTTCAACTTGGAAATTTAGCGATATGTACGTTGTCAAAAAGTTTTTTTGTAGTTGATTATTTATTTTTGCTCGATGTAAATATCTTGATTTTTAACGCTTTTCTTGATTTTGACTAATAGTTTTTCTGCGAGGTAATTTAAGATTAAAAAAAGAAAAAAACGTATATGGTCGTATATCTGGTCTGTCTGGAAGTCAATCTTATACATGCAAAATTAACGAGCATCGCAGGTTTATCTTTGTCGAATATTGATTTTTCATTAATCATCTATTCTAAAGAAATGAGTTGAGAGCGAATCAGTTTCCTATAAATTATAAAAAGCTAATCAAATATTCAATGTTTAACAAGCAGTTTGTCTGATTATTCAAGTAAAATTCATAAAATTTTAATCCGAATTTTCAAAATTTCTGAATAATAATTTAAAATGATTTTGGTATTATAAAGCTGCTTTTGTAAAGCAAACATCAAAAACTTAACGTTCGGAATCCCCTTTATGCAAAACTGCGTTATTGCTGCAACTTACCTTCAAAATGATCTTCACAAAGATTCCCTAAAATATTCAAATAAATTCAGGTCAGTTTTCCGGTTATAAGCAGAGCTATTGAGATTAATATTGAGATCAAATTATATTTAATCGAATGTTGTTTCTTAAAATAATTTCAGTCTCAAATTAAATTAACTATTCAAGTTTTTATATATAAAAACAAAAACTAAAAATACAGAGATCTACTTAAACACAAAAAAAAGTTTCTTTATATAGAATCCGTTACCTTTTAATCACCAATTCTGAATTTTCTAACTGCATAATCGTGTACTCAACTTAGGGTTCAACAGCATTACTCCGCAGCAAGTGCCAATAATTTAACCAGCAATTAACTTACCTCCTCTAACGTCGTCGATTAAACAAACTTTTTTCAGTACAAACTCATAAGATAAAATTATACGCATAAACCGTATCGACGCGGACAACTTATAACCCTCGGTATCTTTAAAGCCGAGCTTCGAATTAATCACTCCTCGCAATAGTAAAGGGTGCAATATCGCCGGACAAAGTGTAGTACGGGAAAATTATAATTTTTCAGCCGTCGCCCCTACGGCCCATCCGGTAAAACGATTATTACGGGCAATTACTCTCGGCACTGGGCGGCCTGCGTAACGTTGCTTTCATAACGAGAGAAACGGGGAAAGAGAAACGGTTTAGCCTGCATTATGCCGGCGTTATTTTGGGCGGGCTACTCTGCTACTCTAAAATTCCCTTTCCAGCTAAAACTTTCGAGCGTCACAATTAATTTATGATTTTTGTTTGATCTACTTTTACGAGAACTGCTCGGTCATTTCTCGTTTGCGAGAATACACTAAACCAGCAAGACAACCCTAACAGCGATGATAAATTGCCATTTACGTTACGTTAACAATTACAAATCCCCCCGACGTACGTATTTTTTTTTTATAAAAAATCTTTGCTCCTCCAGCCCGGAAAACGGAGGCAATAAAAGCCGAAGTAAAAGGAGCGCCATGAATTTTCACTGCGAGCGAAATTGATCTCGGAGCTGCGACTCGACCCTCGCAGCCCATTTTCCACGGGCAGTTAAATTTTCAAGGCTGAAAAGCAGCGGCGGCGGCGACGGCGCAGCGAATCACATGCAGGTGTCCCTCTCGTGTCGCGCACCTGCACATAACGTATATACCCTCCGCGCGGGCGAAACGGCGCGCGCGACTCCCATAACTCGCTCTCAACGTCGCGCGCGGTGCGCGCTGCACGGAGATGCGTCTCCCTCGCGTATAAAGATCTAAACAACAGTCGCGAGAGAGAGAGAGAGAGAGAGAGAGAGAGAGAGAGGCGGCGCGGGTGTATATGTATAGGTGCGCGCGCAGCCGAGGCTCCTCTCGCGAACGAGGCCGTTTTATTACCCAATATCGGAGATCGAGAGATTTCATCCGCGCGCTTTTAAGGAGCCCGCGCGGATATATCGTCCTGCTTGCGCCGATGAAATTTCGGAGTTTTTGTATATATACGTAGGTACGCCGCGCGCGCGGAGTATCGAGTGGCCGCGCGGACCTCCCCGGGCGCGGTACGTGGCGCACGTTTTATTGCACGGCTGGGAAAACTTACAATCCACGGGATTTTTCTGCCTCCGCCTCTCTCCCTCTCTCTGGACCGGCGCGTATTGACTTTTGTTTCTTTGCTCTCTCGCGGTGTATATCGGTATAGCCGGGCTGACTCGTAATTGCGTAAGCGGACTATGTCTCGCGTGTATATACGCTGAAAAATGGATCGCGCTAATTTTTACGTGAGCGGAAAGGGGAATTTATTTGATAAACGTTAAATGCGCTTAATAAAAGTCGTTTAGTTTCTGCAGCGCCCCTCTGATGCGAGAGCCGTTACGAAATATGGTTATGCTTGATTTTGAGTTATTCGACGAATACGTTAGTACATTAAGACAAGGTATCTTACGAAATATCAATAAATACGAAATAGTACATCGTTAAACAGCCAGATATTAAATTATTAACATTCAATTCGCCAATATTGGCTGAGATATAGCAGCGTTATGTTAATGCTTGAATTACGCGCACTTCGGCGAAATCAAATACGCCCGTACAAACAGTTAATACATCTTAACGCGAGCTAAATCCACCTCTGAGCGCGGCGGGAACCGTTCCCTCCTCGCCTTCTTTTCCCCCGGCAAACTAATTTTCGAATAAATCTCCAGCTTATATGGCACGTAAGGCAATCCGATGGAGCATTGCTTATATACCGCGGGCACTCGAAGGGGGCGGGCAAACGCGCGTACCGATATTAATACGTAAGGCGGCCTAGTTGGAATGAATGGCCCGTTGTTAATCGCAATTAGTCGGCGAACGGCCTATTCGTCAGGGAATCCGGTTAATTGTCAAGATCAGGGGCGCGAAGCTCTCTCTCTCTCTCTCGGCGCACTTCTGCTCGCGGCGGGCCGCGTATATACTATATATAAAGCGAAGATTAATGGCGCTGCCAAAATAGCGGCGGCGGCCGGGCGATGGAGTGGCGCCCGCGCGTATTTATGCATTACATAAATTACGCGCCGCCACTCGGCTCCCTCTCGCGAGCGTTGTAACGATGTAACTGCCGCCTTCGCGCGGCGGCTCCACGGAGAGGCGACGAGTCGCGCGTCGCTTTATAAGGCCGAGGATGGAGTTGCCTGTCGGCGCGGCCGGGTGATTATCGGGCCGGCGTTGTTAACGGCGGATCGACCTCAATGGACTTGCTGTTTCGCGCGGCGCTAATGTTTGGAATCTAAGCGTGTAATCAACGCTGGGGGTATATTGTGCGAGGGTGCACCTTACGGGCGCAGCTTTATCTTCTTCGCCGCGGCGGGAGAGCGAGATGTTGGCAGAGCGGAGCGCTGCGGTGAGGGAGGTTTGGTGTATAATGTATAATGTATTAAAAGAGAAGTTAATGATTGCGCGTTGATTGACTAAGTTTCGTGGAAAGGAATGTTTTTTATGTTATTGAAAGGGTTTTAATACTGGTTCATTTAATATACTTTACCTTCAATACGATTCAATTGTGTGCAGTTTGATATGATTCGATTAAAATATGATTTATCTACTTTCATCTCGAGCGCTTCGTCAAATAAAATTACATTTAATGAAATAAATTTTTATATGCATAATAAAATCACGTCGACCAGATGTATTTCTTATTCGCTAAAATTCATTCTACAATATATAAATAATTATTTAAGAATCTATAATTGTGTTGCAATAAATATATTCAGCCGGTATCGCGCGGGAGGATTTATAGATGATTTATCTTAGAATAAACTCTTCTATTTGGCACACATGCTTCAGAAATAAAAGGTTACAAAGAAGAGAAAGAAGTTTGAGTAACGACGACGCACCAGCTAGGAAGAAAAATGATCTTCCTTCAAGGAGATCTATTAATATTTTCGAAAAATAAAGCTTTATGACGCCGTGTCTTGCTCTTTTTATTTTTTATTTCGATTGTACCGGATTACAAGACAGTCGTACTAGCATATGAGCGTATTTTTTTTATAAAAATTATATATCCTTCAAATATTATTAAAAGACGCTCATCGGCAACAATGATATTACAACAGGTACGTATTGTTCGTAAAGGTGATATACTGAGTTGAATCAGATACTGCTTTGTATTTGCTGCATATGTTATCGAGATCAATTAAGCTGATATATTTCGGTTATTATCGTTTATCGAACTAAAAAGTAAATAAAATATACCGTTCAAAGGTACAGAATGAAATAAATTACATTTGAAAGCGCTCGCGATCAATGAAAATGTACATCGCAAAAATATTGTTTTAAATCCACGGATAAAATCTGCCGATAAAGCACTTATAAATCTGGAAAATACCACAGTGCTCCCACCGTAAATTATTCTTAGAAAACGCTTCAATATCCGCGCGTATTTATTACGGAAACGAGGCGCGCGGCAACACTCGGCTGTAGCTTCTCTGCAAAGGTGTACATCTGCAAACTTTCGGCCGAGTGCACTTATGTCCCTAAAATCCTTCCTTTTGCACTCTCCATTTTTCTTCCGACCTCTTTCCATTCTCGCGCACATCTTCCTACGCGAGTCGCCCATCTTACTTTTCCATCCATCTCTTTCATTCTGTTTCCCCATTTTTTTGCGCCCTCATCTCGCTCTGGGTTTTTCGTTTTTGATCTTCCTCCTCTTTTCGACATTTTTGACAGAAAAGTTTTTCCGACGCGAAAGTTGCGAAATCACGGCGCGGAGGCGTTATATGCGCGCCAAGGAAAATAGAAGGAATCTCGGGAGGAAGAAAGAGATGCACCTGCTTCGTATCGTTCTGCACGGCACTCGGAAGTAGTGCTTGAAATAATAGAACTTTAAAATCTAAAGTGGGAGTCTACGATAATATATACATTTCCGAGTGTCTCCTTCGAAAGTAGGTGAATATTTCGAATGATACAAAAATGATGTGGTTCTCGAAAAATTTTAGTGAAAGTTTATTCAAAAATATCATACTTTTTAAATCAGTCCATTGCAGTTTTTAATTGTCTTTTCCTGGTAATATTACCTTCGCACAAAATACACAAAACAATCTTTTAACATGCAAATGCCGGTGCATTGTATGCAACTAATTATCCCTGACCCTTTTCAATTATCGCGGACGTGATCGCGCGGGGCAATTAAAAGATCCGTAACGCATATAAAATCACCGTAAGGTCGGAGCTCGCGCATAATAAAGCGCCGCGCTATTGATCACACTTCGGGGGAAAAGAGTCCAAGACATTACGGCTGCAAAACTTCGACAATTGCCAGTAACGAGATAATAATCCCCCTAACAAAATTCGGCGTCATTACCTTATTATTCACACGTCGTTCATTATCGCATCTTACTCGCGACTCGCCGCGGCAATCGAGAATCGGGCTTTAATTAGAGTCGCCTGGGCTTTTTCTCTCCCGGCGATTTTTCTGCGATGCCGTTTCATTAGAGCGCAATTTGAATACACGATTAATTAGTCAGACCGGAGCTCTCTCGTCGCTCCCCCTTTTTTTTTGTACTCCACCTCCGTCCCGTCTGACTTTCCGTGCACGCTTCTCTTCGCCTGTCGTTCTCGCCTCGCTTCGCCGGATTATTGTATTTTTCCGAAGGCTAATTTAATTTCGTTAGTTTTAAAGGATTCGGCTGGTCGGGTATGATGGAAACTTTACGAGCCAACTTATTGCCTTCTTCGTTTGTCTGGAAAAGTATTTCAATTGATCTTGGTAAAGTACGTTGGAATCGTTTCAAAAATTTAATACCTAATATATCATTTTTATGTGTTAAATGAAAAAAGGTCTTTTTCATCTTTTAATTAACCGTTTGAGTTTATTTTATTCATTGCCACGTGTAATACTTTATTACTTATATACTGTAATGAAGCAATGAAGTGTACTTTATTGAGTTTGTTTATTTACGAAATTAATATATAAACATCTGGATTCACCTAAAATAACTGCCAATATTAAAAAATAAAACCAATAAACTTTAAATAGAAAGTATTGGCACTGCCCTTTTTCTCACAGATATTATAATTAATTCTAAAGCAGTCGCAGTTTCGATCGTATAAAAAAAAAAGGAAAAAAACTATAGACCGAGTCGAGCAAACAGGCAGGCAAGGAAGTCAGGCCGCTTGTCGATTTCCGGTCGTGGCCTCTTCCCCTGGACGGAGCTTTCTCCCTTTTACTTTGAAGTCACCGCTTCCTCTCTATTTCGTTCTGGGTAACATCAAAAGAGCACAGGACGCCGGCTGCGGCGGCCGAGCGCTTGTCCGACATTACGCGGAGCCGCACTTGTTGAGCTTCGGGCCGCGACGACGCGCCGCCGAAATAAGTTTGCAAGCTCTCTCTACTCTCGCGGTCTCAGTTTTAGCGCGAATGAGCGCCGACCGGCGGAGCTTTCTCTCTCTCTC
The DNA here is from genome assembly GCA_900474335.1 of Ormyrus nitidulus. Taxonomy (NCBI): domain Eukaryota; kingdom Metazoa; phylum Arthropoda; class Insecta; order Hymenoptera; family Ormyridae; genus Ormyrus; species Ormyrus nitidulus. The sequence continues at coordinate 18,999 of UCOL01001984.1, forward strand.
TCTTGCGTTTCGTCGCGTTTTTTTTTTGCAACGTGTACCCACTTTCGAGCTCCGTAAAGACACGCGCGCGCCTTTTTTTCTAAGCGATTTCGTTTTATTTGAAATCGTTTGTTTTGACGCGGAATGCTGGGCTTGTTGGGCACGGAAGCCGGCAGCGACGCTGAAAAGGGTTTGTTTCTAAGTACGTAGGTCGCCGTTATTGTTCGAAGTTTTCTTTCAGTTTCTTTTTATCGGCGAGAGTAAGAGGTATTGATTTTTAGAATGCGTCATAGGTTTATTAAAGAAAGAAAGCGTTATAATCGAGCCAATGTAAAGTTATTGATTATATTATGAGTAGACATATTTTTCTAAAAAAAGTTTCTATACATACATTTTTATCTGCTATTTTTATCACTGTCATAAAAGGAAGTACGTCGTTTTTATTGTATATTAGTTTAAATCGAATGCCTTTTAAATAAAAATTGAAGTTATATTTTTGCTCACATATCCGATTTTATAGATGAAAAATTAATAAAACGGATATTACTCCGATAATAAATATATCTTGCTTAATAATAATAAGTATTTTATTTCACAGAAAATACCTCTTTATTGTTACTGAAAGGAAATAATGTATTGTTTGAAATATAAATGGACCTTGGTAAAATTTAGAATGAAATCGTCGTTGTTCTTTCTACCGTTTTATTTTTATTGGAAACATAAAATATAACTTTCAACGAGAAAAAACAATAATAAAAAAAATAAAACCTAAAAATCTACTGCCTTACAGTGATTACATTTGATTAAACTCTGAAAACATAATCACATTTACATAAATGCCTATCGCACAATATATATTTCTTTAAATTCTCCGAGAGTAACGCGTTCATTTATCGAAACGCCCTGGTTTACTTTTACATTACATCCGCACAGTAAATTTCAGCAGAGATTTGCAAAACATCTGTGTTTAGATTAGAAAATATAAATTTAATTCACGTGCTCTCCAGAGAGACCGTTGGAATAATTTTACGACGTAGAAGCACGTACGCTACGCATGTAAAGCATATAAAATATATTCCGTTCCCGGGCGGAGGTTTAAAATTTGGGGCCGTGAATTTTTCTTTTTTTTTCCCCCCCTCGAACCTGTCAAGAAAATACAATTTACGCGCCTTCTTAAATGGTTTAAAAAAGCTTGCTAAGATCCCTCGAGGTGACGCGTGTCAAACCCTTTATTCCATTAGATTCTATATCCCTTCGTTATTTATCCAAGTTTGCCGTCGTTGCCGAGCAAGTAAATTAATCCTAGGTTCAACGTTTAGTCCACTAAATATTATTAACGTACACATTAACCTGTTGACCCACAACTACAGCCTACAACATTTAGTCGCTCAAATTTACATCGCGCATCAGAATAGAAACGGCAGTGCTCGGGCACTTTCTGCCCCCCGTAAAAAGACAGATCAGTCGCTATATATCTCACGCGAGCTTTTCAGATAAAGCGGCCATTATTTCTTGCCATCTCGTCTGAAAAGAAACATACCCCCTCGACTCTCGGCAGGAGGTGTAACGCGATCGTTCAAACGCGGCTCCAGGGATCCGAACGGCGTGTGTGCCGCGGACTCGTAAAAATTATCAAAGGCAAAGAGATACAAGAGCCGGAGAGCGAGGCGTGCAAAAGACTGTCCGTAGCAGCAGCAGTAGTAGGTCGAGGAAAGAACGCGAAGGGCAGAAAAAGTAAGTTAAGAAGCGGAGGAGCGGAAAAGCCAGAAGAGGAAGAAGATCGACGTTACGTAACGTATTACGTGTGTCGGGGGCTTCTTATCGTTCTCGCAATAAGGAGAACTCTCCCACTCTTCCCGGTTCTCTCTCTCTCTCTCTCTCTCTCTTTCTTGCTTTCTCTCGGGCCTCCCGTCGTTTTCAAATCCCGAGTCGCTACTTATTTCTGCAGAAGACGACGTGTCCGAGTAGCATGTTGCTATAGCAACGGGAAACTCAGCGCGGGGCGGGGGGAGGGGGGGGGGCGCAAAGAACGACTCAGCGGTTCTCAACCTTCGCCCGGCGAGCTCAAGGGCGCGCGCGAGAGCATAACGGAGCGGAGGATGAATTATTTACACCCCACGCTTGTTTTCCCCGTTTTCGGGAGCAGAGAGCTGCCGCCCACCGGAGGACGATCCGATTCTCGATCTCTCGGTCGTTGCTCCCTAACGAGGCTTCCCTTTATGCTCTCGGGGAACAGATTGCCCGGGATTACGAGCTGCTTGTGCGAAGCACTTTTTTTTTTTTTTTTTATTTAAGTGACTCGCGCCACGCTCGAGAAGCTAATTCCGCGAAGGGAGTTTTAACGCGGCCTCGTGAATTCGCGCGCACGATAAGTATGATAGCCAGTGCCGGATGCAGCGTACCGAAGGAAAGGCAAAATAACTAAGCTTTGCCGGAGCGAGCGGAGAGGCGCGCCGGCAAACAAAGGAACCCCGGCAACAAAGCAAGTGGCATTTACTGAGGAATGTCTTCTGTAGAGATGAATAAATTCAGTGAATTTGCAGTTTTCGAAAGGCAGCCGGGGGCCAAAGGGAGTTGCAGGAAATTTTCGTGCTTTTGATCAGTGGAGAATAGCTAAACTTTTAAATCTTGAGAGAGTCTGTGCACACTGCTTTCTAAAGAGGAGATCGAGCCGCGTGCGTTTTTTTTTTTTGAAATGAATAATAAAAGCGTGGTGTAGTTTTTGCAACTGTTTTTGCCCGCCGATACGAGCAAAAAATGCGAGCGCGCAGAGTGTGTGGTGTAGCAGTAATGGCCACATGGCAAAGAGATAGGCTTTCGGGCTCGCTTCTGTTACGAAAACATGAGAAAGATATTCCCTGAGCTACGGCAGCGCGGCCACGCAATATTTATGATTTACGCGCCGGGCTGCTTATATATAGAACCTTATCCTCAAGCGATACGTCGGTATTTTCTTATTTACGCATTACGTTTATTGTTTGCACATTTCACCGTGAATATAAAAACAGCATTTTGTATTCAATGGAAAGAGCAATTTTATTCCATTAGTTATTACCTACTTCACTGCAATTAATACAAACTCTAGAATTTCAAAGAGCAACGTCCCCCGGCGTGCGTACCGAGTCGTTACATCGAAAATTGATGCCCGCCGGTCGGATAGGTCGATTTATCGAATACAAAACGCGCCGCGCGGATATGAGCTCGCGTTTATTTCGACGTGGCAGGAGGGGGGTATGGGTGTCGTTGCGCGTTCGCGGCCGCACCGCCACCCCGGCGCAGATGCTAATCCGGCATAAACATGCCGAGCGCTCTCGCAAATTATGCGCGGAGCCCCGCCGGAAACTTGACGCATCGGAAATAAATGCAAATCGCGCGGAACTGCTTCCCGCTGCGAGAAATTTCCAAGTTTTATCCCGCGCCCCGTCACCGCGAACTCCCGACGACGACGACGTTTGCGCGATTGCTTCGCGGTCCGGCGAAATTGTTTAATTAGCGAGACAAGGAAACGTCGTTGAAAAGTCTGCCCGTGAATGTGATTACGAGAAGCGAAAAAATGATCGGACCTTCGCTTATGGCTCGAGATTAAAAGTCTCCGTGAGCCGTCCCCCCCGGAGCCGCCGGGGTTCAATAATGAATACCGTATAACCTCGCCGTAAATTCAAAAATTCGCAGACCTCATAAATCCATCATCGCGCCTCCGCACAAAAGGAGAGCGCCGCTCCCCCATAATTACGGCCGCTGAAAATACAGGCAAGAATCCCGGGGCGGCCCGCCGGCAAAGGCACGCGACGGGGGCAGGAGCTCCGTCCTTTTTAATTAATAAATTTCTAATAGATTCCGTCGTCGCCGGGAAGGGAGGGAGGTGCAACCCCGAATGCCTCTTATTTAACGCCGCGGGACCGAGACGCTCGTATAACGACATTCGAATGGAGGAGAGTCTCGATTCGAGCTGACATCGCGCGCGGCAGGCAATCTACTGCTATATTCGCTCCCCGTCGGCCAGGGGATGCAGCAGTGTGCCCAACCGGGAATCTTGGGGACTGTTGCCGGGGGTTATTACGCTGAGTCGTACAATTTTGCACCTTGACGGAGGGTAACGGGGACGTTTGAGCTGATTTGCAAGGCAAGGGTTTTTAATTGAACCTCGGGAGATTGAACGTTCAATTTTATTTTACGGGCGATTATTGTGATGGGGATTTTAGATTTTAATTAAGTCGAAAAGCAAAAGTTGTTGTAGGAAGCGAATAAAATATCAAAATAGTAATAGTATGTTTGTCGTTGATGTTAAATTGCTTAATGGCACAAGACGTTTCCTGGAAAGCAGAGTACCTAATTATTCGAATAATTCAAAATTGCCTCGATGCGAGTATCATTTCGAGCTTAAATTCCCTGATTGCATCGTTAAACTCGAATGCATCACCCATTCTTTCCCGGCTCGTCAAACCCCCAAAGCTCTCGCTCTTCCTCGGCGAGTAGCGAAAGCTCCCGCGCACAAAGCTAACGCGAAATAGTCTTGCCGCGCGCGGCACTTGTATACGTTTCAATGCAGCTCGGCGCTTCCTCTCCGTTTCAATCAGGCGGCATTACGTCAAGTGGCGCGCGGCGCACAAAGCAAAACACAGGGCTCCATCTCTCTCTCTCTCTCCGGCCTCTCTCTCTCCGGGCAAAGGGCGAAAAAGAATCAGCATCCGAGCGCGCGCGCGGGGGCACTGAAAAGTCGTCGCGTAACCGGCATAAAGGAGGCACGTCCCCGAGGGTCTTTGCGCCGTCGGCCCGATAATTCCCTCGCGGGACTCACTTGCGCAAAAGCTGCTTTTTTTTCTACCTGCCTGCATGCCTGCCTCCCCTCGAGCGTCCGTTGCCAGCCCGTTAACCCAGATGTAGGCCGGCGCACCGAGCGTCCTTCTCTCTCTCTCTCTCGTAGTGGCAGTGGTAGTAGGTATAGTAGTACCCGAGCCGAGCTCGTAAAATCATTTTTTTAAATGAGTCCCGCGCACGCACTCCGCCCGCCCTGAAAGGCCTCATCAAAATTCATGCTCCGCTGCAGTATTCAGCAATTTTACGCTGCTCCGCTTCCTTCTTTTCTTCGCTCTTTCTTTTTTTTCTCTTTTTTTACTTCTGGCCCGTTACGACGCGTAAATATTATAGGCATTTCGGGCACGCCGCCGAGAGAGAGAGAGAGAGGAGACGTCGAGAGAGCGATTTTTGCGCGCGTATATCCCGCTGCTTTGTATTCGGGGCTATCGCGATCTTTTCCGAGGACTCTCGAATATTTCGCTGATGCGGTATATCGACGTTACACCCGTTACACCCGCGACGGAAAATTCGGAAGACGACGCGCGCGCGGATGCGGAAGTGGTTTATATTTTTCGAAAAATCCCAGGGCTCCCCGCGAAAAATCGTGATATATATTCCGAAGATGCAAAATTCCGCGCGGCTCCACACACACACGCAAGTGGGTAAATAGGTCAATCTTACTAAAATCCTCGAGATTAAAATAATCGAACAAACCGAATATCCCTTCCCAATCGGCACGCAAACACTCGAGGGAGCGGCGAGAAAAGCATTCCGTCCCATTAAGCGAAATTAAATAAGAAGTTCCTCCTCCCGCAGCCGCGGCGGCGCGCAGAGAGAGAGAGAGAGAGAGAGGTGCGGCGGAGCGCGAGAAATAATCGCGCGGCGAAATGCACTTTTGCACCTATATTGCAATTGCTCGCGGGAACCGCGGGGGCGCGCGCGCGGCGCATTACGCGGCTCTCTACCTGCCTGCGAACGCGGATTTTCATTTGCAATATGACGAGGGGATTCGAAGCTGAACGAGAGTGAGAGAGGGAGAGGGAGCATCGAGCGTGTCAAGAATCTGGGATTAACTTTGATTATAGCAGCGGCGGGGTACGACTGTCGCGCGGGGAAGGAAATGAATCTGGGAGTTTGAGTTTCATCGGTATTTTCGCGGAATCTACTTTCGTGTGCCACGCACATCGGGAATTTCATTAATGGCATATCGGAAATGGGGGGGGGGAGACTCGGATTATTGTTGTCGCTGCGCAAAAAAATTTGTCTTACTTGGAGATTAATTTTCCGATATTGGAACATTTCGCGGGGAGCTGCCCCCTTTTTTTTTTCCTTTCGACCGAGTTTTTAGGTTGCGACTGTTTGCGAACGCTCGACATTTTAAGTTAATTAAATATTTGGATGCAATGCTTTTTTTTTGCAATTCTTTGCCAGTTCAAAAATTGAACATACCCAAGCAAGCAGTGCTATAAAATCAGTCGAAAAATGGAAGCCGAAACCTTTTCTAAACAAATAAAAAAGCCTTTTTCGACTTCCCTCCCGTTCGCGGAAAATAAACAATCTCCTCCGCACGAAAACGGTCGAGCTTGCGCTCAGAGTGCGCGCAGGCAATACACTCCAACAGTAGCTCTCGGCTTATTTCCCAAATCGATCATTATCCCGCAGCCGCGTTCCGATGATCTTGCGCCGCTCGTGCAGTGCGACAATGTCCGGCTCGTTTGCTCGTCCGGCCGCGAAATGTCGCTGCGTGGGCCTGGCGTGTGCGCGCCTGCAAATTTATACGTAAACACGGCGCGCGCGTATCCCTGAATAATTTGCAGCGGCGAGCGGCTGCTGCTCTCTCCGCTCATTGCACGCGGGAGCTCCGGACTCGCCGCTCGGCTCTCGTGATTTCTCTCTCCGAGGCGAACGAGGTACCGAGTCGCCTTTTCCGGCGGCTTTCGTTTCGGGGCTTTTCCTTTGAGGCGAGCGACGGAGTTTTCGCGGTTTGGGTAATGGATTTTTATGTATATTAGAGATTGAAAGCTCTCTTGCGCTTGAATGGTGCGGCGACGAGGCGGAATTAATACGGGTAGCATTCAGAATTGTTATTGTTTCTCCGTCGTGCTCATTTTCTTTTCCTGAAATGGCTTAATTTCCGTGTACATTTGAGTCGGAGCTTGCTTATTAAAATTAGATTTTTTAATTCAATAAAGCGAACGTTCGCTTTTGCGGAAATAAAAAGTTTTAATTACACGGCGCGGCTCCTTTTTTCAAGCTCCTTTCATGTGGCTTTATTTAATACTCGTTTGCTCCGTTACACGGAAGTTTTGTTTACCAACACCACAAGACCAAAATAAAAGTATTCCATCACGCCATTATGAAATTACATAGTTCCACTAGAATACTTTCAATTTTTACATAATTAACGTCGAGCATATATGCTCGCGACCCCCCTTTTGATTTTGTAGATTAATGATTTGGAACGCAGTAAGGTTCTGATTCCAGCATTGATGGGTTACGTTTCCTCTAGTTAATCGATAACCCTATTGTATAACGTATGTGGTTCAAAGGGAAATTAATAATGGGCAAAAGGGGGTACGTTGAATGCATGCGTCTTTGCAAAGGTACAGTACATTAATTTCCGAGAGAAAATGGAACAACAGGGTGATTTCATTGAAATTATCGTCTTTACAATTATCGTCTCCGCATAATTATCGGAAATATTATCAGAAAATTGTTGAAAACTTTGTTTATAAAATTAACATCAATAAATCTTTTGCAATGTACATTTAAATTCTCCAGTATTCCCATCATCTTCTACAGTATTCTAGAATAAACTATATATATAATAATCATGTTCTATCTTGTTTACCATCCACTATCGACAACAAAGCTCTTTAATACATACTGTTTTCGTAATCAATATAACTCCCGCACGAAATAACAATTCACTACCCAAAATCCCGAGCGAACAGCCTCGTAATTGCATTCCGCCGACGCGGGAAACATACCCCCCCCCCTGCCCCTCGCAGCAGCTCGCCCGTCGCAATGAGCGTTCAGGAAGCGCTTCGTTAAAAAACAATTGGCAGCGCGCGCGCCGGCAATTTACACCTGCAGTCTTGCCCCTTAAATCCGCCGGAAGTCGATTAAAAGTTGAAGCCGGGGCGAAAAAGCGCACACAGCTGCCCGGCGATCCCTTCGGGCGAGATTTAAAGCTCTCGGTCGTCCGCGCGGCTCTCTCGTCTCGGGCGAGTTTACGGGAAGTTGGAGAGCGCGGACGCACATATTCCGGGGGGAGCGAAAAATCGTTAGCGCGACTATTAGGTCGTCGCGGCGTCACCTCAAAGTGGCTCAACTGCACTTAGGGGGGATGCCGCTGTGTGAGAGAGAGAGAGAAAAAGACAGCGACCGAGAATCGGAATGAGCCATTAGCGAGGCCATCTCGCGATGCCGCGCAGAGACAGGAAAGAGAGGGAGAGAGAGCGGCGGCTCGTTTGCGGAGAGGAACAGGCTCTCGTGCGGAATATGCCCCGCGAAATAAAGCTCTCGCCAGTCGCTGCGAAAAGAAGACTCTTTCGCTTTGAGCTCGGGCTTAAATGTTAATGGCTCTCTCGCTCGAAGCCCGCTTTCTTGCCCCTCTGTCTTTGCGCTGCTTACTTTCTCGTGTATTCGTTCGAGTCCTGTGGTTGCGGCGCCGGGCATCGAATTAATTCGTAAGAAGATTTAACGCTGCAGCGGCGAGGGGCTTATTACGAGTGGCGTCGAGTTTTCGGCTGCGCGGTAAAACAGAGACGAAGCGACGCGCGAGAAAAGTATTTGTAAACATCTGGGGACCGAAAATTGCAGTCGTACTTTCGCCGTACTTCGGTGCGCCTTGCGAGGAAAGTGTGTCAAACCACCGCTTGCCGCGCGTTTCAAACTGCGCTTACAAAACGCATTAAACTTTCGTTATTTATTTTTGGAAAACTGAGTTTTTGAAATCAGTTTCGAACGTTCTTCTTTTGGCGTCGCTCAAAAGCTAGTAAACGTTATTCGGGGTAATCTATTTCCAAACGAAGCCTTTAAACGCGACACTTTATAAACGAGTCAGATCGATTCAACTTATTTCTATTATTCAATAAGGCAACCTTCAATGATTACCTGCAACCAAGTAAATTTGTATAGGGCACGTTAAATAGTCCTCGGTACCCGTCTATTCTTAGCTTAGCGGCCCAATTCCCGGAAATTACTCATTGGCCAATAGCCCGGGCGGTGTGCTTTAAAACTGCGAAGCCGCGCGCAGCGGGCAAACAAGTTCTCGAGCCTCGACCGCGGCATTTATTAAACGCTCGGCGCCGCCGTGCGGTATCGACGTTTCCGCCGCCGCACGCGCATTTGTATCCCTCTCTCACCCTCTCTCAGCCTCAAAGGCAACCTCCCGAAAATTCCTGGCCGCAGGGCGCCGGAATGCTCGTCATTCGTCGGCTTGTTCGGTCTGAAATACAGGCGGCGGGGCTCGCCCCCTCCCCCGGTAATAAATCGCTTTTCCCGCGGCGAGAAAATAGGAAATAGGAGGGTGGAGGAGCGATGTGCTGCCGCTGTTAGGCGCGCGCGCGCGCGCGCGAGTGTGTGTGTGTGGTAGAGGAAAATTAATGTTTCTTCACACGCGCGGATCTCTTGCCTGTTCCAGGGAGATGCGGCCACGGCTCGCCGTGCGAGCAGCTCTGCTACGAGCTCCACGACGGCATGTACGAGTGCGACTGCAGGGACGGCTACATTCTGCACAAGAACGGATACAGCTGCGCGGGTAAGTGCCCCCCTCCCGACTAGTCATTCTTCCTGTCGGCGTTCGCGGATCCTTTTGAGCGAGCGAGCTGCTTTTTCGAAAGGACCGCCGGTATTTGCGAGCTGGCTTTTGTTCGATATAATGGCTTTGGATTAATGGCTGGGTGATGAGACAATGTCAGAGGAGTTCCGATTACTTTTTCGGCAAAAATTAGAGAAAAGCAGCTTTTTTTTTAACAATTTAATTGCTGAGGCATTTTCAGAACTTCGGGTATTATAAGAAACTTTTTATCGGCCGCTTAAATTATTTATAAAATAAGGGAACGGTATCTATTATTGGTAATGCCCTCGTTTTGTTTTCTTAAGTGGTTCGTTAAAAGTATTTCTTCGAAACGGCCACCTGTAAGGGCACTTAAAGTTTAATTTAAGAATTCTATTAAAAATTTCGTTTCATTAGTTTTTTATTGTACGGCAAAGTTGCATTGTTTCACATTTAAGAAATAATAATTCCGAAAGAAATTGGTTTGAAAAATTTCTCATTGCAAATAATGAGTAGAAAATGTTGAATTCTTTTGTGCGTAAATCATAATTGGACGTTACTGTGATAAAAATCGATTTCATCCAATTATTCTCTTTTCCCTGGATAGGTTTTCAGTAATTATATAAAATTGTAAGAGTCATTAAATAGAGACTCTTAACGTTTACTTATATTATTATTAAATAAAAAATGTATATTGTTTTAAAAATGTCGCATAATATAAAAATAGAAAAAAATTTGTTTAAAAAAATAAACAAGTCTTGCTTCGCGACGAAAAAAATGTTGTATCTCCACGAAACTCCGAATAAATTACTTCATATATCCCACGCCCTTTTGTCGACAGCAAATTTCATTCCCTTAATTTTTCCGCCTCAAATTAATAACAGATCCATCTCGAAACCCCAATGGCACTCGAGTAATTAATTTCGTTACCTAAAATTAAATGAGAAGAAATGCTATAGTCAACCTGCTTCCCGCAAAGAAAACAGTCCGAAAGCCCGCCGATAAAGCCGTCGCAGTCCGCGGCAGACCGAGTCGCAATCCGCTCCGTACTCTTTTCCCCATTTCCATATCCAGCTCTCTCGCGAGCGATATATCCCTCGGCAATAATTCGCGTTCCCATTTTCGTCGCGCGCGGCTTCGACGGCGGCTTCGCAAACGAAATAAAGGAGAGAGCTCCGCGAGCGGCGCGGCGAAAGGAGATACGCGCGAGCGCGCGGCCGACTCGCGTTAACGGCATTTCGATATTTCCCGAGTGGCGCATCGTCATCATCGGGGAAAAGTGTCACGCGCAAACGCCCGGCCCCCCGAATCGAGCGCTGCGGCGGCGGCGGCGGCTCCCGGGGCAGGGGCGCGACTCCCCCCGCCGCGTCCGACC
>UCOL01001985.1:0-29874 GCA_900474335.1 Ormyrus nitidulus
GGGGGGGGGGGGGGGGGGGGGGGGGGGGGGGGGGGGGGGGGGGGGAGGAAAAATGTCACGCATGAGCTCGGCCGCATTTAATCGCTCTCGTCCTTGTTGCGTGCGCCTGCAATCGAGGCGTGACGTTGCGCTTGAATTCATCGCCTGGGTATTCTCGGCTGGCGCCTTTTTCTCTCCGTCTCTCTTCTTTCTTTCTTCGGAGCGAGCGATTCCTCGAATTTTTCTGCGAGCGCCGCCGCGCGCGTCTGTGTGTGTCATACGGCCCGTACGTTCTCCCGCGCGCTTTTTTTTTTTTTTATTCTGGCCGGGAGGTTGGGAAATAACTGCGCCGCTGAACTTTAGATCTGCCCCGTCGCGGGGTTATGTATGCCACTTGCGATGAGGATGTATTTGCTCTGGGCTTCGCGCTTGATTTAAAGTTTATATGCTTTGCTGAAAGGACGCGGTTAGGAGTTATAGGTTTTGAGGTCGCATTTAAAAATGATGCTTACAGAACGAACAGAAGTATTAGGGTACCAAAAGTCGTTCTAATAATATTATTATTTTTTTAATTAAAGGAGCAGGAGCTTTTTGTAAATCTACTTCATTTAATTGTATCTTTTGAATTAAAGGAAATAATTTGTTGGGTAACGATTTTAAATTAGATTTAAGATCATTAGTAAATCACAGGGATTTTTAATAGCTATTTTAATATGTATCTATTTCAGCAAAATTTATTGTTTAATGCGATTAGTTTTATATTATTATTTATGAACTGCAGTAATAAATATTTTATTTAGATATAAATAAATTACATAGCATCAAAGCGCTACACTACAAGAAAGCTAAAAATTGCTCAATTATAAATATCACGTTTAGAAAGTCGATGCATCTTTCGAGCACACAGATCAGCTTACAGGCCATTTATTTTACAAACGTATATACCACCTCGGATAAACGCGTCTGCATGAAGAAACAAAAAAAAAAAAAAAAAAAAAAAATTAATGATTGTCATTATGCTAATTGGATTACACCCAAGCGGGCAAAGTTTCGAAATCGGAAACGATCGATCGAAAACAACAATCCGACCAACGATCGGCGCATCCTCGCCGAAGCAACACGTGATACTGCAGAAAGCAGTACGCGCGTCTCGGTTCGTCGCTCACGAATCTAAACCGACCTGTTGCGCTCGATGAAAATTATGTAAATGCCACCGCGAGAGAGAAAGAGAGAAAGAGCTTGATTCAATCGATTGGCGTTCCTGGCCAGGTAAACAAATGTGTCCCAGGAGAGCGTGAACTGGTCGCTTGAAGGTGGCGATTTTCGAAGGGGGAGTCGCTTTTGGTTAATCTTCAATATTATTCGTTATTTGCCGATATTTTTTTGTCTCGTCTTTATTTATAGCGTCTGAGAGGCTATTTTATGTAACGTGAGAAGTAAAACATTTGGTAGAGTGGTTTGGATAGACAAATAACCGAACGGTTCTATTTGGTAAAACGAAAAACCATTCGTAATTTATTGCAAGAAAAATAGCTATACCGTTACGCTTAAAATAAAATATATCTTACAAAGTTAAACATGAAAGATTGGATATCACGTTATAGATCAGTACATATAAAAAAGTTAATATTGATCTAACTCGTTTGGTTCTCTCGAAAAAGGACTTGCAAAAACTGGCACTTTCACAATTTTCCAGGAAAAGCGACGTATTTAAGAAAAGTCTGAAAAATGAGGCTTTTGCAGATACGATTACGGATTCAACCTGTTCTACTGGTTTGTCACTGTAAGCTGCATACTCAGTTCGCATAATAATAATATCGGCTTCTATAGATGTCTGCTCTTTCTTCAGGCCATATATCGTAAAACCGTAAACTATCAAGTGTTTTATCCTACGCGATAATTATTGTCAAGCTCTCGTTTGTAAAAGGCAAAGTACTTGGAAAATTACTGTTTTATTAGTTCATTGGGTGCGTAAGTTACTTGTATCCACTTAGAACTTTTTTGCCATCTAAAAGACTCCTTTTATCGCGAGTATAAAGGAAAATTGGCTTTGTTTTATTACGGTAACCTATATATTTATTCTAATGATGTAATATAAAATAAATTTACTCCAGTTTTCGGTTGCATAAAGCATTTTATACTTCATTAGCGTTCTAACAATAGACATTTACGATGGCTTCGTTATAATAATTTTTCGAAAGCTAATCGTCCGCATATATATATATATATATATATACGCGATTCCGCGGGGAAAAAATGCCTGTATAAAGAAAAAAATATCTTCCACTTCCACGTTACGTAACGGCGAGCGCTGGAAATTAGCGCCTCTAATGCACTTTCAATGCGCGGCGTTGATAATACCCGGCGCTTTTTTTTTCCATCCTAAGGCAAACAAAGCCAATTGGGAATCGTGTCCGACTCGGCCTTCACTAATGAACGTCTATAATCTTTCTCTTTCCTCCTCACTCTCCAACTAACCCATTAACTCAACAGCAGACGCGAGAGAGAAACAGAGAGAGAGAGAGAGAGAGAGAGAGAGAGAGAGACAGAGTGAACGTGACTTTTTGGAAAAAAACTCTCATTGCGGAATGCACGGCATAAAGCAACAATGCCGCCGAGCGGAGTCGAGCTATCGCTTTGGGCAGATTGTAATGGAACGCGCTTGAAAAGTCGACCTTGCGCTTTTCGATACGACGCTGCCTGACCGTTAAGGTCGCGGCGCTTGACGAAATTGATTCGAATTTTTTTTTTCTGGGATTAATGCGGAGTTAGATTTATTTTGACGCCGAGCAAATTGGATTTGACGGCTGAATGCCAGGCTTTTTTCAGCTTCGATTAACGCCACGGTGAGAAAAAAAAGTGCTTTACGAGGGGCAAAAAAATATAGATATTCGAATTAGAATCGGAAGGAAATCGCTCGTTACATCGGAATGTAATTAATTGTTGTCGGCAAATAGAATTACAGTTGTAGCTGCAGTTGTAAATTTACGTATTTTCCATTCTTTTTTTAGAATCAATTGTATTGGGTAAGCGGCCCAAAGTGGTCGTAAAATGTATTTTTAGCATATTAGGTACTCTCACTTTAATTAAAGCAGTTTACAGTCATCTAATGGTGCCATAAATACCGTAAAATTCCTTCGTGCTTCGTAACACGTATACTTCGGGAGGCGTAAACTTGAAAAATTGCAAAACACTTGAACAATTTAAAATAAAACCCAAAGTATTAAGTAAAATGGCTGCGAAATTCTGTAACAACACTTACACCGTGTATTACACGGATAGGAGTATACGCTCTTACATGCTTTCCTTCGATCGGTTTTCTAGATAAATTCCGCAATTATGGGACTGACCGCGAATTCGCGCGAAAAGTGTTCATATAAATTTTCGAGCCTACCCGGCGAACCGGCCGAAAAGGCTGAAAAACCTGAAACACGACTGCCGATGAGTTTTAAAAAGCATTTCGGCTTCTGGCTTTCTGCGGCTCTTGTAAGCTATGCCTGGAATTTCCAGCGCGCCGCCGCGGTTCCATTAAAAGGAATCGCCGGTAATCGAGTCGAAGCGCCTCGCATCAGCCCCCAGAAGCTTCATTTAAGTGGAGCTTTATGTACGTTCGCGAAATCGCGGACGGGGAATGAAAAAGGACGGTGCAAAATTAATTTGAATTCAATTTCGAACGGGGGGGGGGGGGGGGGGGGGTTTCGAGTGTAATAAATTTTGTTGAAGAAATTTATTGTACGGGACGCTGAAAGCGATGACTACGATAAGATTTAAATCAGCATTATCTGGGTAATTTGATCTGATTATTTAGCTACTCCATCATTGCACTGACTAGGTCGAACACGATTATTTTCTGGTACACGAGAAAAATTGCGCTGCGCTCTCGGTTAAATAAAAGAGAAACGTTGTATAAAACTGTTTCACGTCTCGCGATTGTGGTTTTTGTCATTGTACTGGGAAAATATTATTATTCAACAGAGCAGCAATATCAAATGTAAAAACACGTGTCGATTATTACGTTTTTCTTCGGCCGTTTCGTAAGAGCATACATCACTTTTTATTTGCAAAATTATAAAGAATTTGTAAAAATTGTAACCCAATTGAATTTCATTACAGTCACCCCGATCAATTATTTAAAAGGTCCCGCGAAAACGCTTAAAATAGAAATGTTCGACAGCTCTTCTAATTACCTAATTTGTAGGAAATGTTATTTCAGGCACATAATAATTTATTAGATCTATTAACCGCTTCTATCGCAGTCGGCATCAGAGTATTTAAAACCAGCCTAAAAATCCAGCCAGCTCCATAAAATAAACGACTCGCGTCAGCCAGGAGCGGGCATTTCGAAAAAAAAAATTCGAGTCCCGCAACAAATGTCCACAGCAGGTACCTGTCCTCCGGTCTTATCTTCGTCGGGGGGCGGCCGGCTTTCATTAAAGCGCGTCGGATCGCGGCGGCGAGATAAGGCCCCGCGGGTAATTAGTCCACACCTCCGTGCTATTCGCAAAACTGATGAAACGGCCCAGAGTGAAAAAAGTCGTTTTGGCGATGCGGGAGAGAGAGAGAGAGAGAGAGAGAGGTTGGGAAATTATTGTTACGGCCGCGAATAATTGCGCGATCCTCTCGCAGCCGAACGAGAAAATGAAGTCGTGCTTGAATAACTTTATCTTTGGAAAGAGAGAACTTGCCGGCTGCCGTAACCGTTTCTCGTTAGAAACTCGCGGCCTTTTTTTTTGTCTCTTTCTCCGCGGCGTTTTCGGCGGAGGAATTGTTATTAATCGCGTTAACGGCCTCGTGTGCGATGCTCCCTTTTGCCGCGAGGGATTACGGCGTGAATTTATTTTATACCGGTGGGTTAATTCCCGGACTCGTTAAGCGATTGAAAAGTAAAATGTAACAATAAACTACGCGCCGGAGATAAAGTTTTGATTATTACGGCTTCTAGGGGGGAAAGCCATTGCTCCTTAATTAATAATTAAATCTTGTTTGTAAGCCGAGAGTTTGCCGAGTTTCTCATTAGAATTGTTAATAGCCCTGAATAGGTAAATGAAAGCTAAGCGTTGCCTACACTGATTGAAATAGCTTGGTATTACGATTAATCAGCTTGTAACTGTATCTGCAATCTTGTCATTGTGCCGATTCAAAGACATCCTGCGCAATAAGCGAGAATTATACTATGTAATAAGCACCACAATAGTTTGTCATCGAACATACTTGGCGCGCGTTACGATGGAAATTTGCGCGCGCGATTACTTCCTACTTTGAAGGATGATCGTGCAGGATGCGATGATTATGTTAATTATAATATATGCTCTTTCGCAATCAAACCTTCGATTCGAACGATTATCGTTATTTTGAAATTGTTGTTGAAGTATTTGCAATACGATCGGAAAAATAAATTTCCTAAAAACTATTTCCTCGAAACTATTGGATTTTTTTTGGACAATCAACTGAAAGTGACGTGTGAGTTTTTGTAATTATCCGCCATAATTTTTATCCAATTACGGCCGTTTCATTGAAATTAAAATCAGATAAGAGATAATTAATAAAAATGAAATCCTTCTTTAAACATTTTTGACATCCAACGGCCGATAAATACCCCGGCATTACATTAAACGCACTATAAGCTCCGTACTTTATTCGTCATTTATCACCGTTACCACAGAGAAATGAAATTGAAAATCGCAAAAAATACAAGGCGCGCACACACACACACACAGATTCGCACGAGCTAAAATCATAAAAATCCCCCCGCCTTGCATAAGAATCCCGGTATTTCATTATGTTTAACAGCATTTTTCAGCATCATAACACGCGTTTTTGCCGCGGCAACAAATTATCATTTCATCATCTCGCTCGCGGCTCGGCAACGCGGGCACACACAAGTCGAGCTCCATTAATTTAAACAGCAAACATTAAAGCCGCGCGCGGCGCGAGTCATTCCCTCCTCCTCTCCCTCCCCCGCGGAATCGGCCTTTTCACGCGCGCCGTGTGTCAACGCGCCGAAAACTGCACGCCCCGAGCTGATATAAGGCCGCGATTACGGCCGCGGAAAAAGGCCTGCCTCGGAAGTCGAGGCGAAAATCGGGCGTTCAAGTCACCGCGCGGGGAAACCGAGGGTTCGCACGCTTGTCAGTCAGTCAGCCGAGTGCGGAGCCGAGAGGTTCCGGTATTCGCGGGCTAAGCAACGGCTGTAAGTTAGGATTGAGTTGCTCTCCGGCATTTTCTCGACGGTAACTTTAGTCTAGCGTTTGGACTGAATTATTGGCTAGATTTTAGAGTGGAAGAGAAGTCAATGTTCGATTTTTGTGGCGATCGTTAATCCGTAATTAATATGAGTATACTCAATCTTAGTTGATCTCCGCCTTTTTTGGGGCGATCATTTCAGCCACTTACCTGAAACATAAAGAGAAATCTAAATTAGAGTGTTGTTATGTAACTGTAGTATAAATTATTTTGAAAAACAGATAAAACTTAACATTGAAAAAAGTCCGCATTGAGAGTAAAAAAACTGTGTTATCCGAAAGGATAAAATTTATGGAATCTAGGTGTGTTCCAATACTGGTCGACTCATTGCGCTCGTAATATTCGCATAAACGTCAATAGTGCCGTGTACATGCATGCGCAGACAGAATTTGGTTTAATTTTCATCTCAGCAATGTACGGTGAACTTGTTTTGCTAACTTTACGAGGTCCGGCGGCATGAGAATTTCAAAGTTAAGCGAATTATCTCAAAACCGAAGTCTGCCTAGAGTAACTATAGCCATAATTTATGCTGCTTATTAAGTCTGGTCCATGACTAGGCTGCAGTATATATTCGCAATGAAATGGAAAGAATATATTTTCACGGTGTGGTGCCGAGGTTAAAAATTAAATAATCATCATTTTTAATTTATTTTAACTCTTTCAATTATTTAGGTTTCACATAAATTATTTTAATAATCCGTGAGAAACTTCCAGATATAATTTAAATTATACCATATATATATACTTCTTTAAATAAATAGAATCTAGAAGCTAATCCGACTCTTATACGGCATCTAATTAATTCCACGGATCCACAAATATGTCAATAATAAATAGCCAGCGAGAAACGTTAAACTAGCTTATTTATCCCGGCTGCGCTCGCTAATGCGGCAATTAAGTCAAAGGAACATATCATTTATGGATACAAATAAGCCTGTAGTTAAAGCTTTCTATGCTCTCACTTGCCTTCGCGGGGCTTTAAAAACCTTCGCCGATCGCCGATAAAAAAAGATCTGGATCGACTCTCGGCTTCGCTCGGAAAACCGATAGACGTTCGCGCGCTCACGATTATTCGCGCGCGCGACCTTGCCGACGATTAAATACGCCGTGTCGAGGCGTTGTGTGTGTATAGAGAGGCTTTTGCGCCGTGAAAAAAAGAAAAAAAAAACAGCCGCAAGGAGAAAACGAGAGAGAGCCGTTAACCGATTCAGGAGCAGTGCAGGCTGTGCTCCCTTGATTCTTTGTCTTCGGCCGCGCGCCGAAGCCGACGGCTGATTTACGCGGAATCGACGTACTTTATTCCCCGGAACGAGAAGAGTTATGGAAATATTAAGAGGCTGCGGTTTAACGAGTATTCGCGCGAGGTTTTGCAACGATTTAGTCCGGATTTTTAGCTCCGCTTTTAATTTAAGTATCCATTACGCGTGTACTTTGAGGCTCGTTTAATGGTGATTAAGCAGGCAAAGCTGCCGGGGGATTTTTTTTTCTTTCATTCGCCGAGCGAGAGAACACGATATCCTAGAGCGTGTAAATAGACGCACGTGTAGGATACTGTTAGCACCTTCGGGCGGAAAACCTTTCTTTGCCTTACTTCGGCTGCCGGGGAAGGGAAATTATATACGCGCGAATTAGATGAAAAAACTGTAATTAGAAAGCGATAAAAACAAAGTTACCGAAAGTTAGTATGTGTATTTCAATGCTTCGGAACAAATTGCCCAATGGGAGCTGAACCTCGCAGCGGAGGAGTTCGCAATGCTCGGAAAATGTATATATATATATATATATATATACGATCGAGTCACAAAAATACACTCCTTCGCTTGATATCTCGCCACTTAATTAAAAGTCAAATTTCATTAGCAGGGCACAATAAGTAATTGATTACCGGTTAAGTGGTCATTCAATCAAAAGTACACGTAATCTACAAGACAAACAAGCAGCTGTCCCACATATACATAAAAGCCTCGGAAAGATCGGACGCCGCGCGGCCCGCCTCGACACAGCTCTCGATCACCGTGACTGACTGCGATTTCAAATGCTCGAGCCGGGGCGACAATAACACGATCCTGCGTGCGCGTTGCGCAAGCGCCGCGAGCGTGTGTCTCTCCGTGTATCTCTCGAGAGGCCCCGATCCTTATCGATCCGCGGTGGATTCGGGGACCGCCGCGGCGCGCGAATCGAAACAGCTGTATGTCGCCAAGCTGTGCTCGGGACCCTCTCTCGCAAGACCGGAAGGGCGCGGACACCGAGGAGAAAGTTTATATGACACGCGTGAAACGCGCGCGTAATTAGTTTCGGGATGGGGATTCTTTTATTTGTCCCTCGTTGCCGAGGATCGATTTTTTTTTTTGCGGTTATGCAAATAGAGAAGCTGTTTTTGCTGGTCGACAGGGCATTTAAATTGCCGCTGCAATTGACACTTGGAAAAGTAATTAATCGTTTCGATTTTTAGGATACGGCAAGCCGGTCAATGGAGTAATGAGAGGTTTATCGAGAATTCGGTGAATGCGGATCGAGAATAGATTAATAATGTGTAACAGGAAAGGATAGAAAAAGAGCCTTTGATTGGTAAGTACCGGATTCTTTAATGTACCGGATAGCGATCGAATCTACAATTCTTATACAATGATAATTACTGAAACGAAGTTAGATCATAATTTCTCTTATTACGTTATAATCGATCCAAATTTTGATAGTTATCGGAGTTTCGACACAAATCATATTACACTTCCAAGTATCGAATTGGAAAAGAGAAACGTATTTTTAAAAAAAAAAAAAGGTGGACAAGATAATTTTCTGCGTAAATTTGATTTCTTGGAAATAATTAAAGAGTGCAAAGTCCAAAATTACGTTTCGCGCTAATCGTAGTAAAGGCTGCTGCGCTCAATTTTATTTTCACATATGATTTGCATGTATTCTCTTATAAGTATGTATGGAATAGTACACCCAGCAACACTTATCTCAATGGGTCATTGACATCCTTACGAGTTGTAACTCTCGTACTATGCTTAGCATAATTGATGCGGAAATGATGTGTTCTTAATCTCAGAGTAGATGCTATTATTTTTTCGTGTGGGATTGATGCTCTTTAAAAAAAAATGCATTTCTATTAATTTTGATAACTTTATATATTTAAATCTTTAACTAACACTCTTAGTCTGGTTATTTCCAATCTTCGCTTCTTACGTGCATTTGACCTTAACGGAATACTTTTGATCTTCAGCCAGAGCAGAAAATTAAATAAATACCGTTCAAGTAGTAACACCAGTGTATGCTCAGACGCGAGCGAGCAGCATCTTCCCCTGTCCGCCGTCTCCTCCCAACCCCCAACGCGAGCTTCCGCGTCCAAATCCAAACTTCGCCCTCTAAAACCATCCAGAAACTCAATCCGTCGCGCTCATCAACCGCCGACTCCACCTTCCCGGCTCTTGGCTCTCTCTCTCTCTCTCTCTCTCGACAAGCCGAGCAGACAGACTCGACACAGCTGCACCGGCAGGCTGCAACACGCCCGCTGGCATTCGCTCCTTCTCCGCGTCAGGCAGTTATGTGAAAGGCAATATCGGACCAAGGTACTCCTACGTAGGCATTATACGCACACTTGCACAACGCCGCCCGGGCTTCTCTCTCTCCTCCCCCCCCCCTCCCCCGTAACCCCGAGAGCGCGCGCGGCCCGTGAAACGTCAAGTGCGCCCGAGAGAGCGCGATGTCGTCAACCGATTGTTATTGCGCCGATGATTTTTCAGCTCGCCCCGGCAGCGAGCGCGCGCGCGCGCGCCTTGATTGCCTTTGATGTGAAAGTATTATGTGGCCTGTGGGATTAGCGTGTCTCGCGGGCTGGAGAGCGTCGCGCACGAGAGAGGCCGTCATCTTCGCTCGCGGAGCGCCGAGGAATGGAGCCGCGGAGATTTTTTTTTTTTTTTTTGTTTCGGAGCGTTCGGTCGGCTGTTCTTTTTGTCGCTGGGTAGAATACGGGCCGGTGTGAATTGGTTGGAGGTTTTCGAAAACGGTTTAAGGACGCTCGTTAAAAAGCTGAAATTGGCCCACTTTAGGACAAATTATCCGTAACGTTATATCGGTTACTTTAATAATAATAGTTCTTTTTTCTCCAAAAAGTAGGATGCGTTCGTTCAAGTAAAATGCCAGAATTATGTCCTTGTCAATATTTTCTTTGTCTCCTAATGATTTGAAACAGATATTCTTGTGGGCAGTGAGTAATAAGCGGTAGGAAAAATGTCAAAGTTCATCGACCGTAGTTTCTTGCAACTGGTTCTGATAAAGTAGCTTTTATACGAATATAATTAATGTCAACGGTTTTGACATGAGCCAACGATAAAGAACTTACCTCGAAGTGACGCATGCAATTATTATTAAAACTATTTACAAGCTACCGAACGAAATGCACAACCAGGCCGGATAATTTCCGAGTCTAAAACAAAGAGAAAAAGATGACGTTCACAATTAGCCCTTCTATATATAAACCACTCAGCAGCTTCGTACCGCAAAATAAACCGCAAAAATTTTCGGAAAACCCAGACGACCGCCTCGACTTTCGAGCCAAAATAACTTGCCGAAGTAACGCACTCCGGCAGACCGTTTGGTCGAAATTGATTTTCTCGATAGCTCGTAAAAGGACCGCCGCGGCGCGAGTCTTGCTTTGTATTTAAGGACAGGATATTGGCAAGAACGACTCTACCGGGGGATATTCGTCGAAGGAACGTGTTCGTAATTAACCGAGAAGTCTGGCAAAGTTGCCGCAAGGTCAGCGCCATTGTTTCTTTTCTTTTTTTTTTTTTGTTTGTCAGTTGCTGTCGCCAGCGCCCGAGAGCCGACGGGAATCGAAAACGACAAAGTGAATCTTTTCAGAGCAGTCAAGGAGATCAACCTCTTGCGGGTCCGGTAACTACTTAGAAATTTCCCGGCTGGACGTTAAACGAAAATTGCGCCGCGGACAAAAACCAAAGTAAAAATTTTACGGCTCCTGGGACGATCCATTATGATTGCTGTGTATAAACGCAATTTGCGCGGAGGGCCGGTATTTCATACTTTTTTTGGAAGGACAAGAAAATGTGAGTATAAATGTGATTTATGCGGAAAAATTAATTTGATTTAAATTGTTTCGGTGGAAGATAGTATTAAAGAGTTTTTCATTTTTTGGGACGATAAATCACGACGATTGCGAGTTCGTTTTGTTTTGAGATTTATACGAAGCAAATAAAAATATTAAAATGCGCAGACTGCAGCTAATTGGCTCTCATAAAATCAAATAACTATCGTCATGTACGTAAATTTTGGCTCTAGAGCATCCTATACAAAAACCGGCGTTCACCGCGCAGAGGGTACAATACAGAATTATTTTCAGCAATCGCTCCCAGCTTCTAATATCCATCTCCTCCGCCGCGTCGGATTCCTGCTCGCCGTGAATTCCTCGGCATGAATGAGAGAGAGAGAGAGAGAGAGAGAGGCGCGCGCGCGAGCGGCGGAGAGTTACGAGTGGAGAAGAAGCAACTTGTCGATAGAACTTTTACTGAGATCGTAACGTCGGCAATGTTAAGGAGGCTCGCTCGCTCAAGATAATTGTGATTTAAAGCCCCGAGCCACGGGTCAAGATCTCTCTCTCTCTCTCTCTCTCCGCGCGCGGATCTCTCTCAGCCATTCTTCGCGAACGTCGCGTTGAGAGCTCTCGCCGACTTCATCCGCCGCCGTGCCTCCGCTTCGAGCTTTTGAGTTAGTGTAGTTTGTCGGGGAGAGCCACGCGGTGGAGCCTCCGAGAGCCTGAAATATATATATGGATGAGCGGCTGCTTTTTCTTTCTCTGCGTTTCGGGCTTATTTATCTAGCTATTCAGGTGTCTCGCGCTTTAATATATTGCGCTCATTATGTCCGCTAATTTAATTTATCTTATTCGGCCGGCGGAAAAATCCTGGCTCGCGAGGCATTTATACTTTTTCCTGGCCGATTGATAAATATTGATTCAGTTGTGTAAAGCTGCAATACTTTTTTAACGCGACAATTCATCAATGTGGATCGTTGTGCAATTTGTCGTGTCGGGGTTAATCGTATTTAAATCTGTATTTTTTAAAACTTCGTTCGTTCGAGGACGTTTGTAAAAAATTATCTTGTAAATAAAAGCAGAGCTAGAAATGTAACGTAAGCGAGGTGTAGAGGAGATGTAGGAATGTGTGTTCGATAAGGAAAACCGGATCGATGAGTTAATTACATTGGCAATCATTGCTTCTGACTTTGATTTTCTGCCGTTTTAAATTCGCCGCGAGAGCTACGCAAAAAGCTACTTAGCGCCTTTTATCTAGAGTATTAATTTCGAAATCTTAAAAAGGAATTGCTGTTAGGTCGATTGCCTTTTTAAATTCTTACATCACCGCGATAAAGGAGCCTATAACAATCCGCTTTTAATTAAAAATATTATACCCGCGCGCGCCGATCATAAACCAAAAGGTATATCTCGATGTTCTCGTGGCTTTTAATTTTTATTCGCATTCTGCGGCAGTTACGTCAAGAGCTCCTAAACGTATTGCTCTGCACTTAGCGAAAATAATTTAGAGGCCGCGCGATTTATCGAAAAAAAAATTAACGAAAATATATCGCGTATATAGTTAACCTGTAATTTATTCCCCCCCGTACAGTTTAATTGAGATTTCATATACGGAAAATGGGTGTAGTGGCTCATTTTCAAAGCACCTCCAAGAGGTTAATTGCAATATATCGCTCCAACTTGGCTGGTCGTATTCAAATATGGGTTACGCTGTTCGAATCGATAAATCAGCCGAGATGCTCGCTCGAGCTCGTTGCGCCGATGATAATAAACGGATTAATTACTTTAGAGCAGCGGGTAAATTACGAGCCGCGGTGCGCGGATGATATTCGGAAAAAAGAACGCGAAGCCGCGGCTGCAAAAACGGGGGAAGCCACGGATTCGAGAACGTCCGGAACGCGCAACAACAGCCAACGACGATCCTCGGCGAAGAATTGCGCTTCGTGAGTCATAAATATTGGCCGGCGCGAGCGGCGTTTAATGGTAACTCGGGGATTTTTGCATCTTGCGCCCGGGCCGTAGCCTCTGGATATATATAAGTTGAACGAGGAGCCGACGTATTACGCCTCGTAAATTACTCGTTAAAATTTCAGCGGAGAACACTTGCCGCTTTTAAATTAATCCATTTGTTCCGAGGCAGGAAATCGTTTGCTGGTATCAAAGCGAAGCAATTTATATTCGCGTACGGCGCCTTAAAAAAAAAGAAAAAAACCTTCGACATATAAATCGTCCCAGAGATTGCTCAAACTATTGTCTCGCAATGACAGCGTGCACCGCGCGGAGGGCGACATTCATCAAAATTTCGGAATTTCGCGATCGGTGTGCAGGTGAAGCCAGCAGACCTTGACAAGAAACCTATCCGCGCAGCGAACGACTCAACTAGGAATGCAATTACTTTCGCGATTCTCCTCGAACGAGATTATTTTCTAAACGGCCGTTAAACCGTTCGCTTTCTAAATTGCCCGTAAGAAAACTACTCGGCCAGCTGCGGCGGGGAGCTCCGGTCTCTCTCTCTCTCTCTCTCTCTCTCGTCGTACCTCATCTTATGCATCGATATGAATTACGCTGCCGCGCTGCTCCAATAAGTTGACGACCTCGCCGTAAAGTATTGACAGCGGGCGAATGCGCGCGCCGCGCGCGAGTACACGTGTCCAGCGCGCTCTTTCTCTTTGGCTCTGCGCGCCGTGCAATGCTCTCTCTCTCTCTCTCTCTCGCCCTAACCTTTTGAGTTATAGCGCGGCTCGCATTCCTCTTTTTTTATATCCACCGAGTCGCGAGAGAGCTACTCCTACACGCTCACTTCCATTCTTCGCTCTCTGACCGGAGCGCCGGCCGTTCATTCAGATTTATCTTTCGCCCTCTCTCGAGCCTATTGCGGTTGCTAACCGACGTCTGCAGGCCTTCGACGCTAATTCAATTGGAGGCCTAGCAGTCGCGCTGCTTCCGTTTTCCAGCGATTACTTTCTGGGTTATGTTACGGGGCGGAGGTTCGGCCGAATGATGGAGGAATGTCGGGGGTTTTTTTGTTTATCGGAAGGAAGGCGGCTGTTATCGCGCGGTTTCGCGTAGATTTGTAGGTTTGCAGCGACGGGAGTTAAGTTTTATGTTGTGGGTATTTTTGCTGTTGTTCGAAAAATGGAGTAATACGTTAGGATTTAAGTTGTTAAGAGTGTATAGTGCAGCGAAATTAGTATGGATGACTTTAATCTTGCTGTAACGTGTCTTTTTCAAAGCCTCCAAGTAAAATGAATTCAATGCAATATTAAGCGACAAGTTTTAATGAAAAATCACTATTTCTCTTTAATGAAAACACTTGCCAGACTTATAATGGCCGAGTATTTCCGGAGAACAAATTTTATCAAAATTCCATTGATAATAACAAATCTTAGCGTTTTACGGCTCCCGCAGAAATTTGACTATTTTTAACGTATTTATTATTCAACCTACTTCTACTTAAGGACTGCTTTTATTTCTACGCAAAAGAAGGCAACTTTTGCAGTTTCCTCGAAACTCTGCGCAACCCTCGCGCTCCTCAAATCTGTCAACGATTTTTCACGTTACGCGATCGATTCGACATCCAGTGACATCAGTCCCGCGACGTCACGACGCGAGGCGTTGACGCTCGCAAAACTGACGCAACGCGCGGAATCCGGAATACGATATCCCAGTCAGCCTCTCGCCGTTGCTGCGCTCACCCCCTTCGTCGTCCTGCGAAAGCGCGCGAATGACGCAATTTTTATTTCATTTAAAACGAGAGGCAGCTGCGTCGCGTGAAAAATCGACGCTCTCCGCGTCGAGCCCCGCGGGTAAGACGAGCTGCGCTTAATGGCGGCATTTTGTAATCGTTAAATAGACGTTAATTTTTACGGGGACAAGTTCGCCGGGTGCTTTGCGATGACAAGCGAAATCGAGAGGAATTCCTTTTTCGCTCGTCGGAGATTAATATCGTCGAGAGGCGGTCGCTTTCGGTGGCGCGCTTTGTCAAGTGCGCTTAATTAGCTTGTGAGAGGATTAATTTCGAGGAATGTCAATGATGTTTTTAATGTGAATAATAACGATAATTAATAGCAGCTGATTAATGATCGCTTTGCAAGGCTTTAAGTGTTTTGGGAAGAGTTGCATTTTAACGAGTGACCAATCGATTGATTTATTTTAATTGATCCATTAATAAATTTCTAGTGAAAATTAGACAAATGTTTCGTAAATGTATATTGCTATAGATACATATTATAATTAATTTTTCTAGGTAGGATTACTCAGTTTAACAGAAAAATTCTATTGATTTTCAATATTTATCTTGGGCAACAACGTATAACTCGATATATCCGAACTCCCATAATCTCAATCACCTACTCAAAGCCATTTAAAAGCTCCGCCAATCTTTCCTCAAAGCGGACAGAAAGCCCCGTTTAACGAGGGGTCAGATTCTCCGGCGATCGGCTATCTAAACCAGGCGACACCTCCAGAGTCCTACAAGCGAATTCCGCGCCGCGGCGCAAAAACCCACGCTCTCCGGCCGTTAGGCGTAAAAGTGAAATACGCGAACGGTCGCGCGCGCGCGGCGGCGGGACTCGGCCGTCGGCGTAAATCGGCCGGCCATTAATCGGGCCTTCCTCCCTGAAAAACAACTTTGTTTTCGCGCCGCGCGGCGCGATGCGCAATAACGTCTCTTTCGCGATACGGCGACTCGGCGCTTTTGGCGCCAACGTTCTCCGGACCCGTAACTCATCGGGGGGACCGCGGGTTCGTCCTTTTTTTTTTGGGCCGTTGTTGTTAAGTTAAGGTTGTGACTGCGTGTGGAGAGGCAATTAAAGGGAAAAAGTGGGACTGTCACTTGTATTTGGATGCAATTGAATGTGGTGCGATATTATTGAATTGCTTTCTAATTACTTGTATAAAAATTCCGAGCGAATTATTTTGATACTAATGACATGCAAATGTAGGCTTAAAATTCATTTGACGTAAAAATTCATGTTCAATGTAATTTCTCATTGTTTTCGATTATGATCAAAATTCGTAACAGCCGAGTAAAAGTTTCTGGAAGACAATGTAATACATCAATTTGCGGCACAAGTATATTAATAAGAGAATAAAAATGCGGTTAGTGGATGCCGTGTAATTATCAATAACGTCGTCTTAATTATAATAATCGGCGACGGCCGCTGACATGGGAATTTAAGCAGAGGATGTTTCTTTATGCACGAGAATTAATAATACGAAAATAA
This sequence comes from Ormyrus nitidulus, assembly GCA_900474335.1. NCBI lineage: Eukaryota > Metazoa > Arthropoda > Insecta > Hymenoptera > Ormyridae > Ormyrus > Ormyrus nitidulus. Next base: position 16,498 of record UCOL01001985.1, read on the forward strand.
GCTCAAAAATGCTTTTTTAAAGCTTGCAGCGGCAATTACTCGCAGTCACTAGACTTATTATTACTCCTTCCTCTAAGATTATCTTCTATCTGTCTCTCCTCTTTTATGTACCTTATCTCTGTTCATGTCCCTTTAATGCATGCAGAGTCGAGCTATAAGCCGTTATTATTACATCCACTAAACGTCCCGGCGAACATTAAGCGAACTTGTATCTGCCTTGCCCGCGCCTCTTACTTACGTATTTAAATATATCTTACGTACGTTATTATATTCCTAACATACCGATTTACTTTTACAGAGTCGGTAACGTATTACTTCTGTACAAATCCGTATATTTCATGCATTTCATGGACTCGCACGGCTATAAACGTCTTTAGATATGTATACACTTGAACAATGTGCTTTTAGTTTAGGTATTTAATTGATTGTAGTGTCGAAGATATGCGGCAATGAAGCTTTTACTTTGTATTATGTTGTATAAAAATATAATAAATTGATTTCGTAGAATTCAGTGCAACTTAATCTTCTTTAACCTTCTCACCTGATTTTTATAATAGTACAGTTTACTTTAAGGGAAATAAATACAGTTTATTTTCTTAACAAATTGGAGATCATAAATAACATTGTTGAAATAGTAGTTTCCAGAAAAATAATAATTCACCTATATCCGAACAGAATATAATCTAAGGTTTCCGTTGTAATAGTAATGAATATTATGAAAGAAATTCTGAGTTGCAGAAGGAAACTTATAATTTAAACTATTGTAAATTTTTCCAAGAAGCACTTGAATCCTATCGTAAATAAATTATGTATATAAATAAACAGCTTTCTGTTAGCTAGAACAATATTAATTATAGAAAATTAGCATGATAAAGTTGTGCAAGTCAAACAGAAGAATAAAATAGAAAAAAAGATCCTTCTACCCAATAACAAGTAAATATGCCGTAATTGAAATAGTCAATTAGTAAACATCTCAATCACCGAGAAAATAATTACAACTTTAGAAGATAACCCGTATTTTAAGCACCGCATTCAATTAAACGCACATATCTATTACTCTTCTCCTGCCCACAATCTCGCCGCCTCCCAAGTAGGCACTCTAAATTAGCGAGCATTTCTCAAACCGCAAGAAGGACGTCGCCGCTCGCGAAAAACTCGCCCAACAGATCTTACGCACTTTCTCGAGCGTCCATTAATTTAGCGGATCGCTCTCTCTCTCTCTCCCTTCTGCCCACACCATTATAATCCTCACCTTGGAATATCATCGCGGCTTATCGCGGAATGCTCGCGCGCGCGCGCGCCTGGCTTTATTCGCGCGCCGTTTTATTAAGATTAATTCTCTTATTGTGTCCCCCTGCCAGTTAAATTTCCGCCCGTGTAAGTTGAACATTTTGCATCGGCGTTTTATTGCGCGAGTGTCTTAACTGACGCGAGCGGCGAAGCAGCGGAAACTTTATACCTGCGTGCACGCCGATCGGCGAAACTTTTTGCTCCTCCTTCTCGTCGCGATCGTCGGAAAGCCTTGGTGTTATATGTATTTTTTGTTTTTTCTTTAAGGAAAAGTTCATGCCCGCGTAATGAAAAAGCGCCGTAATTAATTAGGTGGCGCATTGTAAATCGGATTTTATTCTGATTTTGCGCGAAAGGCTGATTCGTAACAGTCGTCACGTTCCCGTTTAAAGATTCTCAGCGGGGGTATACGAGACTAACGACAGGAGGTGTGATTAATATTTTTGTTATTTAATAAACTCGAGTTGTAATTTTCTTCGATTTAAGAGTACGCGAAGGAATAATTTCGCTTTGAGGCTCGAAATTATCGCGAAGATGTGTGTTTTGCAGACAATATTAATCAAGCAGTATTAAAATTCAATTTTAAGATATGAAGATTGAGTTTGGGATTAAATTCTCAATGAAATACTGTAAGCATTAATGTCAGGATTAATGAAATGTTCATAATGTGACGAGCTTAACTGAATTGTTATTTCTGTACCAACGTTTTAAAAAATTCAAAAGCGTAGCTCATTATTTATCAGTTTTCCTTTTCATATAGTTACACATTTTCTTTTTTGATTAGGTGCTATCTAATTTTAACATAAATTAGTACGTATAAGTAATACAGTCACGGCTTTTAATAGAAAATAATAATTTTGTCAAGCTGATGTGCAAATTTCTTAATAATCTCAATAAATTGCCGAAATAAAAGCACAAAGTTTACCTACAAGAAAACTCCCACGAGTACCATAATTAATATTCATAAAATTGCGTATCAACTTTTTGCTTGTCATGTTTATTACCCCGAGCTCAGAATTCGCTGTTTTGTTTATAATAAAAATGATTTTGGAATACGATCGTAAACCTGTTTATACGTTACATAGACACAGTTTATATACCGCACAAAATTTTTGCAAAACTTGAGAGTAATAGCGAGATAATTAAAATTTACTACCAAATATAATCTTACTTAAGGTTATGACAACTGAAAGTATTAAAAATCACGTTTCATGGCAACGACATAAAACGCAAGTTCAACCTGTAATAAAAACTACAGTCTACCCTACTTTTGCTCGTTGGCAATTACTCGACAATAGACCGAGCGGACAGCTAATTCTCCGGACTTCAATCCGTATCGACTCTCTGAAATAAATTCGAAAGGAAAGCTTTTTTACGCGATAAGCGGTACACGCGCACACGCTCTCGACCTGTCGCATCGAATATAATCTCGGGGCGCGAGGCATATATTATCTTCCCGGCCTTTTACAGGAGGCGCTTTAGGTCTTCCTCCGCCGGTTAGGCGGTGACGAGGCGCGACATTGCCCGGCCGGGGGAACACCTCGGCGGCTAGCCGCGGGATATCCAGTTACCGCTCTCGCATCCGCTTTATCTCCTCCTTCTCCCGCGGCGGCGGCGGCGCTATTTATATACGCCCGCGGAGATTGATATAAATAGCCCGAATCGATTTGGGAGGAGCGCTTTCGATCGACCGTCGATATGCGTCTCTGATTGTACCGAGGTGCGAAGGAGCGTGTTTATTTTAATTTCGTTCTCGGCTTTGTTTCCTTTGTTTCCTTCCCGCGAAGGAGGCGGAGGTGTGGTTCGAGGGGGAGGGGGAGAGAAAGTGAGGAAAGTCAAGACGAGCTAGTCATCTTTGTCGTAAAGGAAGTAAAAGTCAAGTACAAGGGGTGCTTAATGAGAGTTTATTCTTCGAGGCGATGAAAACATTGATTTCCCTCTATTATAAAAGAACGAGAGAAAAGGCGACCTCTATAGAAATGCAAAGTACACTGAGAGAAAAAAAGGAGTAAAAATTACTATTCTGTATGGTAACTTGAGATATGAGAAGAAAAAAAAAGATTTTTACTATTTGAATAGTAAATATTAAACTCGAAAAAATAATATTTACTATTCATGAATATTAATAATTACTTCTTTTTTTCTCTCAGTGTAATGCGCGAATAAATGATGCAATATAAACCTGCCCGATGAATATTCCTTTTTCGCGGAGATTTTAAAGGCGCATTTTCAAGGTACTCGAGAAATTCTGCTTTATTATACTTTCCTCCTCGAATCCGTAAGCCACTCGCCAATTAATCTCAATTCCCAGCCCCGAAGAAGCAGCCCAAGAACAATAGGAGTAGAAGACGTATCAGCGTCTACATATCCAATCCGCAAGTGCACGCGAAGCTCGAGAGAGAGAGAGAGAGAAAGAGAGAGAAGGGGAACCGATTCGCGAAGGCCGTTCAATGCCGCGCGTCCGGCGCGACGGCCCTTCTACCACCGGCTCTCCGCCTCTCTTTCTCTTTTATCCTCGAGAGTCCGCGCGCGCACGTACGTACGCACACGTACTCTCCTTCCCTCCCATTTTTATCTCGCCGCCGTTGCACCTCCCTTGCAGCCGCCGCGCGTGTGACGCGCGCCGTATTTCGGATTTTTAAAGTCTTCCGCGTGTTTTTCCGCCTCTTTGTCCCTCGCTTTGGGGTCCGCGCGCCTGGCTCATTTTCTTTGTGGGGTATAAGTGATCGACTCTTGCTTTTATTCGCGCGCGATTGTTTCTTTAAGTCGCGCGCACCGGCTGATGGCACTTCTCGGTCGCGAGCTTCGTTTTGTATACATTCGGAGGGGAAGCTGCGCGCCGCGGCGACGGTTTACCACTGCTTTTTGCTCGCCGCTGCTTATTTGCCCGAACTGCTTCATTATTGGCCTCCGCGTGATTTAATGATATGGAATTAAGCAGTTTTCGTGGGATGGCTACGGCGAGCGGAGTTTATTTCGTAAATTCGTGAAGGTTTGGCGGAAATTAAGTTATTTCGGGCTCATTATAATAATTTTAACTGTTTTTTTAATTGGGTTAATAATACGCGGCATGAGGTTCTTGAATGATATTGTTCTTGCGGTTATCGAATTATGCAACGTAATAAAATTATGAAAATTCCTTAATGCATTAAAGATAATATTTCGTTAAATACTCGTAAACTAATTTAATAAACAGTATTCGAAAATTTTATAATTTTAGCTAACAGCAAAAGATAACTTTTAACGCTATTAATTAGCTACTTGCGTCAAATTTGTATTTGTCAGCGATATCTATTTTGAAATAACACCTGATCACTGAATGATATTAACAAAAATACAGCTATTAAAAATCCATTACATTTGTTGTCAGAACAACTCAAAGTAGGTGTGAGGAAACTTAAATTTATTTGATGTTTCCCAAACACACATAAAAATAAAAAAATAGCTCAGATAAAAGTAATTGTCTGCTTGAAAGAAGTCGTCTGTTCGATAACGATATTTCTCAAAATTCCTTCATCTTTAGAGGCTAATTTACTTAATATCAACAAACGCACGTTATTATACAATTACTTTCTCGATACACTTTCCACCCGTCTAATCTCCCGAATTAAAACACCGCGGCGTATCGCGAAAGACCATTAGCCGGCAAAATCGCATTTAGATAACGTAATTGAATTTTCGATAATCTTTCAGCGACAATCCCTCCGCCTCGGCAGCCCTATACCATATTCCAGTCGCAAACGAGCGCGTAACAAGACAAACATTAATCGCGGCCAGCGCACTCCGCCTCCGCCGCAGCAAGTAGAGACACAATCGCGTCAATAATTAATAAAGTCCATGGAAAAAGCTTTACCTCCGCGGTCTTGCGAGCCATTTATCGAAACTGGCGATCGATGCAAACTCGCGCTCTCGCGCGTTCTCTCTCTCTCTCTCTCCCTCGCTATCAAATCGGTCATCGTCCGGTCCATATAGGCAATATCAGGCGCGCGCGCGCAATTGTGAAATCGAGAAAATTACCAAGGACGAGTTAGTTACGCGGCGCGCGCGCTTTCTCGCTCCGCGACTCTCGCGCGCGAGCGGATTGAGTTATTTTTGCCGCGGAATCGATGATAAGGGGGCCGCGGGGAGGTTATGCTCGAATAAAAAGCGCAATTTAGAGTTTTACGAGCGGGAATATATCGCGCTGATGATGGACGACGCGGCTTTTTTGCGCCGCGGTGAACGTCTTGATGCCGCGGAGAGATGATTGTTGGAAGGCTTTTTTTTCCTCTCTTTGCTGTGTACAAGGGGTTCTTATTATTGATTGCTTCGATCTTTGATATTTTATCTCGGTGTTTCTTCGATTATTCTAAGGCTTAATAGATTAGAATACTTTATTTTATTGAACTCGAGTATTAAATGAACATTGTAATAATGTTTATCGGCATAATGCAATTTTGCAATGCTCGTACTAAGAATAATTCAGCTTTATGTAATGTTTGCGAATTCTGAATAATAAATTTTATAAAAATAAATTTCAACTTTCCAATAAAGTAATTCAGAGACAAATATAGACCTGATTCAATGGATTCCTAAGCAATAAACGATATCTCGCGCTTAGCATAAATTAACGATGTGCTTATAAGTTTATTTTCAGCTGCCAGTATACTTAATACTCGACTTTTAACTTCCTTAATAAGATCACCGCCGTAAACACCGCGGATTATTATTTCATACCTCTCGGAATCAAAGAAAAACGCCCGACTTTAGTACCTTCAACAACGCTCCGATCCTCCTCGCAGAAGCCGCGTACGCAAAATCGCGGCCGTAAACAGCGGACGAAATCTAATTTAACCGGCGGTGTGGCCACGCGTTTAGCCCGAGCCGCGGCGATAAATTTTTGAGAAAACCCGCGCGCCGCTCTCCCGAACGGCCGCCGCGCGTGGAATCGTCGACAAATTACCGGGGAGCGGAGAGGTATAAGCCCGAGGCGGTGCGTCGGCTTTTAAAAAAGCGCGCTACTTGTCGGCGCACAGTAAACAATGCTTAATTGCCGGCTGCGCATCGCGCCGGGCTTAGGATTTGAAACGAGAGAGCCTCCGGCTAACCCCGACGATATATATCCGCTCCGGGCGAGGTTGGCTGTCCTCGTATCTTTGCGTTTACTGCGCTCGTAAGTCGGCCGGGATATGTGGCTTTTTTTTTCTTTCCTCGGGTTCCGTCCTACTTGGGGTTAGCGAGAAATTCATTAAGGTAATGAGTTTTATCTTTGCTAATAAATACGTGTAATACTCATTTATGTTGATAAATTGTAAATAGATTACGAAGATTTTTTTTTTATTATCGTTTAAAATTTCCCTCTCAAATTATAAATTTAAAACGTGAAAATTAAAAACTCTTAACTGTTTAACAGATCTTTTGTTCAAAGTAAAAGGAAATAATAAAAATATTTAACCCATTATAAAGAATTCCATTTTTAATCTGTCCAAGAGATCTCTATAAACTTGTCAATCAAGACTTAATGAGGTAAGATACGGCGCCGACATGCTGGTACATCCCAGAAAATATCGAATTAACGATTTTTATCGATCCCGCAGATTTATGCGAACGTGTAGCGCCAGCGAAGAGTCCGGCAAGGTGATATGGGCGTTGCGGCAGCTTTTTATTACTTAAACGCAATGAGTATTACGCTCGTTTTCTTCTTGCGAATCGGGCCGCCTGGCGAACGCCGGTGAATTTAAGGAGAGAACGTTCGAAAAGGGCATTTTACGCTTTATTTATGCGAAGGAGGTAAGACTTTATGCTTATTAAATTAGCGAAACCGGAATAATTATCTCCTCGAAACTGTAAATAACGAGGATTTTGAGATTTTTATATTCGTTAAAAAANAAATGTCGCGGCAAGTGAAAATTGCATAGAAGATTAATGAGCGTCAAGTGCACGCGCNCTAATTTGCAAAAATTGCTTATATAAAGACACCACATTCAGGTGCGAGCGCGCGGAGCGTAAATAAAACCTGCAGAGTTTATGAAACGACTATCCTCGCGATATTAATTCTCCCTTCTCCCGAATTGCGTTCTTAATAAATTGTAATTATCGCGTTCATAAAGAAACAATCAAGAAGGAGCGCTCTCCTTTTTTCTCCTCTCTTTCTATACCCCCCATCGCTTAAAATTATATTTTTCCCGAATCCCGCGGAATTTATTGCTATGATTTACAATCCCAGGATCGCGAACGAGAAAATGTTTTCCAGAGAAACCGCAATCACGCGAGTCCTGCGTGATTCCACGTGTTTGCAAGAACGAGGATGAAAGGACGATTTTGAGGACGAGAGAAAAAAATAAGCATAAGAGGATCCCTCGATCCGAGTGTTTGATATCCAAAAATACACACCTACTCAGCTGCTTGTGAATCTAATTGATAATTTTCGTTTGTCGTTGGAATGTCCGGTTGGGTTCGTGATACTTTTTTTTTTTATTGAAAGAAAAATTTTTACGGTTTAAATAGAAAAATATGTGATAAATTTGGTGTCTCGACAGATTATATTGGCTAGTAAATGTGTTTTTTAATCGTAAAAATTTAAAAACTTTCGTTTTATGTTTCAATAAATTTAGGGGACTGGTTTATAGAGTTTTTAAGTACGTCAAATTTTTAAAATTTTATTTTCAAATTTAAGTTTGGAGATAATCAAACGCTCGTAAAAATATTTGTCCAAAAAATTTTTAACAAGTGCTTAAGTACAAGTCATCAGTATTCTTATTCTTTTACAAATGGATTTTCAGTTTACAAATTTTTAAGTTTTCAATTTGACTGTTAATGAATTCAATTGAAAAAAAATAATAATTTAAATGAAGGTACAGCGTAAGAATCCCAAGTTTTCCGAAAACGCCCAACAGCAGCAAAGATCGCCAGAATGAAGTCATTTTACTCAACATCTCCATACCTGCGTCGTAAGCCGATTATCAAAATATCCACTCCTAAGCCTCCTTATTTACTATCCACTTTCTTGCAAATAAGCCCGAACTGCATCGTCCTCCGATCGAATGCAAATGCCAGAGGTGAGAGTGTGAAAGGAATGAGCAACAAGAGCCCAAGAATCCCGAGAAAGCAGACGTGCGGCGCTTCCTAAGTAAACCTCGCCTCGAAAACAGCGGTCCAGGGGGGGAAAAAAAAAGAGGCCCGAAGCAACTCCGCGACGCCGAATAAAGAAAGACAGGACTCCGCGATAAGAGGAGCAAAAAGATTGGAAACGCCGTTGGCCGAAGAGGAAGAAAAAAAAAGTCAGCGGCATACCAGCGATATCTTTTAGGGGGAGTTCACGTCCTCGGCCTTGTCGAGGTCTTCCACCCGGTGCTAAAGCGTCAACGGCCCGGGAATGTATGATGCAAGGACCGGTGGGTGTAAACAACGCCGCGGAAAACCGCGAAAAATTATATTATTCCTCGCTCTCTCTCTAACGATGACGTTTACCTGCATTGCTGCCGAGTTTACGTATATGTGACTGGGGATTTATGGCCGGCTCTCCGATCTTTTCTGGTTTTACAAGATTCTGATGATTAAACAACGAGATTAAGACTAAATTTTTTGGAATGCCGAGATTTGTGCGACGTGGAAATTCATTTGTTTTTTTATTTCCTTCGTGTACTTTTTCATAAAGGACAAGTTGAATTATTAGATTAGATTTTTTAGAGTTTTCTATATACATTTACGTCTTTCAATATATTGTTTACTTATCGAATTAAAATAATATAAACGCCTTATCGAAAATGGTTTTAAAATGTTTACCACCTAATAGAGATTGGCTGAAACAGGTTCAAAAGAGAACCCGTAGTATCATTTTAAAATAGAGATTAACTCAATCGATACCTCATTAGCAGCTTAAAAAAAAGTATGCGAAGGATAATTCGCCCCGGCGTCAGTCTCGTACTTTCTTATCCCCTCGGATATTCGAACTGTCTCCCCGATGCCAATTGCGGCGATAACCTCCCAAAAAATCACCTCGCCTCGACCCGATACACGCATACATACCGCAGCCGGTCGACGTTAATATCGGTCGCGCCTCCGAAACTCGTAATATCATTTCCGAATGCCGAAATTTCACCGATACTCCCTCCGGCACGTGCATGTTTGCGCGGACGTTCGTTGACTCTGGGCGAGATGCCATTGCCGCGGAACCGGTAATACACCTCTCCGGGCTACTTGTACGTGGGTGTACACCTTGGTGTTCGTTCGTCGCAGCGATCCTTTTGGTGTTGAACTTTCTTTAGCGCAAATCGCGCCCACGCATCTATTTTTGGCGAGGCTCAAAGCGGTGGCGGTTCCAATAATAGCGGCGTCTCTCCCTTTTAACTTTTTCGGAGGTTTACGCTTCGGCGGAAGAATTTTTGTTGTATATAGATAATTATGGCACGCTCGCGGGAAAGAAGCTCCGAAGCGTTTCGAAATTCGGGGATAAAGTGAAAGACCCGGCTCCGATGCGTACTCTTTAAGGAATGCGAGGAATGTAAATTTATTTTTTTTTATCACAATAGGAGCCTTACTTCCATCGTAAACTTACGCGAGCGAATTTCGAATTACCGAATTTCCGAATGCAGCAGCAATCTCTTTGAGCTTTTATTAGTTAAAAGGAATTCCGTGCAAAATTAAGCACTGACGCAGGTCCTCGATTTTTATGTGTTATGGAATTCCATAAAAAGTCAAGTATCTGTGCTCATTGTTTGACCTCATTGTAAAAACGAATTTGTAATAAACGATATCCGAGCAAAAAGGTTCGTTAGCATTCACTCTATTCAGATACTCTTTTTACGGCATAGAATCACTTTTTATTTGTTCCTGAACTTTTTTTAACTATATTATTTATTTATATGAATTCTGGATTTGCATGGGTATATAAAAGAGCATTAAAATCAAAAGTGTGCGAACGAGGAAGAAAAAAACAGTTACTTTAAAACAAGTAATTGTCTCGTAATTTAAGAATTATCCTTTGGAAGAACAGAAGTCCTGTTTAAGATAACCCTTAATAAAGAAAATTAGCATGTAACACCGACACACTTAATAAAATGTGTATTCATTTATTATCGTTAGTAGGCCATGAATGTATTATGTGTTCCACTTTACGTAAGAGTGGAATAAAAGAAAACTTAACCGGATGATCTGAATTTTAAAACAGTTATATTTACGATCAGAAAAGTATACGGTACCGATAAAACCCTTAAGCCAGTAAAAAGTTCATTTTAACATACATTCAATGACTGATTTAATAACACGTAAAATAATAGAAAAAGTTAATAGAGGACTATTAAACATCTTTGGTTTTTATTTATTTATTTTACCGAGCATTTTATTCAGTACCCTAATAAAAGAGGTAATAATTTGTCGAAATTGTTCAAATTGCCAATAAAAAAACTTAAAGTAATTTCAGCAATTCAAACGAATTTGGCTTCAGTGACACCCTAAAATTACTCAAACGTATTATATACGTACAAATTAATTTTAAACAAATTCCCTTCGACATCTAGCAATTTCTTCCGAGTTTTGGTCTTCACAAACCACTTAAAAAGCTTACACAAGCTGGTTAAACAAAACCATATCTCGAATGCAAACAGTTCACCAAGCTTCTCTCCAGTACAATCATCCTAACAACCTCATCGACCGCTAAAAGCCGCCGCGACGACTCGCGGTTTTCCGAATCCCTCGAGCGCAGCACTCCCCTCCTGGGTGGCAGCGGCTACGCGGCATCTGCACTAAAGCACGTGGAAGCAGTCGGTCGACCGTCCTAGTCGCGCAATCAGCTGCCCTCTTCAGCTTCGTTTTTCCCGGGGATCCCTTTTAGCTCCGGAAAGCGCGCTTTGATTAATGGATTTCGATTGCGGCCCCGCGTGGGAGAGAGCGCCGCCGCGACCTGCCACATAAATTACGCGGTGGCACACACTGCTTTTTCGCGAGAGCACTTTATACGCGAGCACCGAGCGATGGCCGCAGCTGCGTAAGGATTTTACGAGTGGCGTTGGCCGCGCGAGCGACACTTGGTCAGAAGGTGTATTGTTGGCAAGCTTTGTAAATCAGCGGAAGTGAAGTAGCGTTTTTTGCGAGACGAAGTTTGAGATGTATTAAATTAATTAGTCGGGTGGATCGGTTGAAGGTTCTTTTTGCTTGAATGGGTAATGAGTTTGCAAATTGTACGGTGTAGCGATCTCGGGATTTTTTTTATATTCTCTAAAGGATAGAAGTATTAAGAAATATGAGAAATTTAAAATAAGTTACTTGACGTTACTCGACTTCAAATTTTGACAGGTAGTTATTAACTTCAAAGTTTGCATAAGTTCACGCGTTCAGCGAGGCAAACACAGTAGTTCATTTTATTGTAATAACTTTGAAACTAGTTTGAAAACGCTAAAAAGTATGAAATAAGACACGCTCGAAGCGTGAAGCACTAAATTACAGTTGACAACTAGATTTAATAAATTGTAAAAGTCGTTTAAATTTAAAAAAAAATCGTATGAATAATAATTCTTAATTTTCATGATAATTAAGACGCTAATTATATGATATTAAAAAGTACCTCCACCGACCTTTTATTTACTTTCAAGGCACCTCAATCAATTATTTTCCCAATTAACAAACTCGCGACTAAATTTCCCGCAGAAAATTAATCGAAAAACTCGCATCTACTAAATCACCAGAATCGCTTGTAACGACCCTTTAATACTCCTCCTTCTCAATAACCGAAGCAAGAAGCTTTAATCGCTAAAATATAATCATAAATATACGCCGCGGCGGGGAAAAATCGAGGAATCTCGAGAAGGAAGTCTCTCGGTGCGTTCGCGAGAAACGGCGTCAATTAAACGAAACGAAAAACCTTCTCGCTACTCGGAGCGGCAATAATTATCCCGCTTTATTTCCCGCGGCAGCGACGTGACAGTAACCGAATCCTCCCTCCTGTCAGCTTCTCCCGCAGCGGCCCGACTCAAGAAAATTCCCGAGCGATCACGTACGTTAAAGCGCCTCCTCGGCTCACGTGTCGAAGACAAAGAATTCGAGTGGATATAAATGCGGGAGAGACCTTCGATTGCTTAAAAGTGCAACGGGCCGACTGTTTCGCCTGCTGTTTATAGTACGGCGCGTGTAATTCCGCGGTAATCAAGCCCATTGGATGGACGAAAGAAGTCCGCCCCTCTACCGCCTGGGAAGACTGGACGTTTAAAGGCCAATTTAAACCTGACAATTACTCTCGCGTGAATTGTTTCCGTTTATTTATTTGCGTCATAAAGGCGCGAGAGATTAAAAATTTTTCAGGAATTTATTTAATTACCGCGCGAAGGATTTAACAGCTTTATTCCGAACATTGAATAAAGCTGTAAAACGATTAATATAAAACACGACTTTTACAAGATAAATCCGCAATAACAAATTACGTTCAACCTCGCATATTAGCGCGCGCTTCATCCGCGAGAGGTTGCGAGCTAAAAATCTCTCTTCCTGATAATACATAGTTTTAACCCCGTGCAGCTGGAGCGCGCGCTAAATTGTCTCAATTTACATTACGGGCGACGAGTTGTTGTTGTACCTCGCAGTTCCTGCGGGGGAGCGGACGAACCGCGCGAAAGCGGGAAGGGACCGGATCACTTTGAATAATTGTCGGATGACCGAGGAATATATGTTGGGATATCGCGCAGCCGCAGCCGCCGCCGCTGCCGGACGGGAAGTGTCTCATTGGGGCGCACAGGAAATATGGGGTGAGACTCCGAGAGTCGAGTGACTGGAAAACGAGGCCGATTTGCGCTCATCAATCTCTTTTAGGTTGGACGCGATTTACTGGAGCGGTCTGGCTTCGAAAGCGTTCAATCCTGTCGGCTTGGAGTGAAAAAGGAGATGTTTATTGAAGGTTTAGAATTGAAAGTATATTCAAATAATGAGAAAATCGAGAGGTCAACATTATTATTCAGAAATAGTCCAATCACTATACATATGAATTATCCAAATCTTTATAAAAATCCGAAAAAAAAACCCGATAATTTAACGAAAAACCAAAAACTTCCATGCTACCGAATTGCCTCGAAACCTAATTTATAATTTATCGCGTGGCTCAAAAAAAAAAAAAAAAAAAAA
>UCOL01001986.1:0-29952 GCA_900474335.1 Ormyrus nitidulus
GCTCCGACTCGTCGATATAATCCGAGAGGCGCGGAGGCCCAGGAAGATTAGCTCGTTATGCGCCCGATGAATATTCAGTCTCGGGCCCCGGTTTTGTGCCGTCGCGCCTCCTCTTGAATTGCCGGATATGCGCGCTTGTCTATAATACAAAATGATCGCGTCGGCAAACGTCAAGTGGGTATAGGTGTCTTATAAATACGTTCGCTGCCTGTCGAGCAATGCTTCGACTCGTGTAGAGCAAATAGATTAATAACAAAGATCTTTTACTCAATCAATGTCTGACCTCTAGGTTTAATTTGTCGTTTCAGTGTCCTGTGACGGTGAGCTCCAGCCTAGCATCCTCCTCGGCGTCCCCGGCGCTCGGCTCCTCGCTGCTAAGCGGAGCTTCGGTAGCGAGCAGCGGAAGCGCGACCCCGGTGGTGCATCCCTCGCCGCAGCACCCGCACCACCCGCTGGGCGTGAGGATGGCGGTGACGGGAGCGGTGGTGAGGCCGCCCGGCGGCAGTCCGACGGCCGTCGCCTCGGTGAGTCCGGGCTCGGGCAGCGGCGGCCAGGCGGCGGGGCCCCAGGCCCCGTCCGGGGCGCCGGTACGCTGCTGCGACACCGGCAAGCCCCTCTTCACGGACCCGCTCACCGGGCAGACGGTCTGCTCCTGCCAGTACGAGCTGATCGGCGGCTACCAGAGGCTCGGCGCCCTGCCCACCGCCGCCCTCTCCATGTACAGCACTCCGTACGCAGCGGCTGCGGCTGCCGTTGCCAGCGAGGGCATGGCTGCCTACTTCCCTGGACTCGGCACCGAGCAGGCGCCCTTCTACACGCCCACGGTAATTATTCACAACTCGATACGAAAAAGAAATCCACGGCTTTATCGCGGAAACTGACGCGAGAAAAAATCGGGTTCGCCGGCTTTAAAGCTAGGGGTTTCCATTCATCGGGCTTCCGCATTCTTGCGTGCGTGCATGTAGCGAATTATGCAAAAGCGCGCCGGCTACACTCTGTTCGCGGGAGAATCACCCCTCGTCTTTTTTATGCAAAAACTTGCTGTTTCTTTCATTAAAATGACCTTATTAATTTTTTCGCCCGTTGTTAATAGTTTATTCGTATACTCGATAAGGTATTTTACAGATTTTCACATCACTTGCACAGGCAATCTCCTGTTCGGGAAATCTCAGCACCGCCGGATGATAAACTTATTATCAACCGTCTTGCGCATAAAAATAGATCACCCCGGAGCCTTTTAATATACCTTTTCGAGGCGACACAAAGATAATCAGACCACACAGACAGGGTCTTGTTCTGCTCTCCTATCGTAAATTTATTATGAATCATGATTTTTTGCCGCGCTGCTCGTTACCTCTTATTTACGAGACGTACACGCGCCTTTTTGCCGCTCGAAGACTAAGTAAGAGATCGGCGGACAGATGCGCCCGGGCCATTGAATTTCATATCGATATAGAATGCATTTATGCGCGAGTTGCGTAATGATGGGAACGGGCCGCGCACAAATTGTTCGGCTCTTTCTTTCGTCAGCGGCCTTCGCTTAATAATTGGGGGTATTTGTATAACTTTCGGGTAAATGAAGTTGTAAAATAATGAGCCATTCTCATTCCAGGCTGCCGGTTTGGACCTTAACAAGGATAACCTCGGTGCTGGAGCGGCCGCGGCATGGCCGTACCCCTCAGTTTATCACCCCTACGATGCGGCGTTTGCAGGTTACCCATTCAACGGGTGAGTTTCTGCATTTTTCAACATTTCAGAACTATTCTCTCTATAACCTATTTTTAAATTAGACTTTGATGGTTGTTAAAAGCGATTAAAGATAATACAAAGTCGCACACTTTTACTGAATAAATCAAAAGTATGTTCGTTTACGCATAAACGCCTTAATTTAATCTCTCCCTGCTCTGAGAAAATAATTAACTCGTCATAAATCACTTGCAGAATAGCGTTATTGGCTCAAGTCGCGCATCTTGCGCAACAATCGACACGGATTTCGATAAAAAACGACACGATAATTGAAGTTTATTGCA
The DNA here is from genome assembly GCA_900474335.1 of Ormyrus nitidulus. NCBI lineage: Eukaryota > Metazoa > Arthropoda > Insecta > Hymenoptera > Ormyridae > Ormyrus > Ormyrus nitidulus. Next base: position 2,031 of record UCOL01001986.1, read on the forward strand.
GAAATGCGAGAGTATAGAAAAATTGATTTCAGTTTTCAATTTGAAGCAATTGCTGCTGGTATAAAAGAGACAATAAAAATGGCTTGTAAAATTTATCGAGCAATCGGAAACATTTTCAGGCGAACTTTCTACGATCAATCACTTTTTAATTGAAATATTGATAATATTTCCAGCAGCGTCACGATAAAACAAAACGAGTCGAGATTAAAAGCCCAGTTTTGGGAGAAAACGAGATAATTTAAAAGAATAATTAAGGTATATAAATAAATTACATCTAATTTACTCAGTTGAAAGCTAAACTCAGTAAGATAAAAGTGTATCGCCGGCAGATAAAAACGAGAAAACAAGCTTCTACACATCGTAAACTAGTCAGAAGAAGCGAGAAATTTCATTTCCCCTTTTTTCGTCGAGAACATTAAAAATGCCCTGGGTCACTGAATCGATAATTTAAATTTCAAGGCGGGATTAGACAAAACACGAGTTTTGTAATGTCCGCGTCATACGATTATAGTCGATTTGTAAGAGAACATTAAGTTTACGATGAAAAGTGTTTTTTGTACACGAGAAATATCTAAAACGTCGCTAATAAGCCTTATCGCGTTTGTTGACAGTGAGATATTCGTCCGATCACGACGACTTTTTAGAATTTTTATCAAATTGATTTGTTCGTATGACGTCATTATGCTTCTATGGCGATAATTATGAGCGATAATCAGAAACATTAAAATAAATTTTTTCCGAATAAAAATTAAATTTCAATGCAAGAGACAAATCGAGAAAAATGCTTGCATTCGTTACAATATACATATATTCTTTACGTAATAATCCTTGAAAAATGTTGTCGGAGGCAAACGTGACAGCCGCTAAATAATATTGCTCAGTTTTGCGCAGAAAAATCAATCGAACAGTTTAATTTTTTGAAGTGCAACCAATGCACGCACGCACTCACGCATGTAGGTGCATTATCTATCGGCTGGCAAATGCGCTTTGCGCACGTACAATAACGCAATATCGGCTCTCCTCTAATTGTAAAAGCGCATGTCACGAGCCGATAAAACGAGCGCGAGCGACACATAAACATTCCAATAAATTAGCGCTCACTTGACCCGCGACTGTCATCTCGGGCCTCTTTGCTCTTTCCAAGCCAGCATAACGAAGCTGCGCGCGCAGGAAGTTCGTTAGTATCGATGATAGGAGGCGCTAAGATACTGTCTAGCGATTCCTACAATATTCTATCTTTCGAAAATTGCGCTAATGAGCAAGTCCTCTCTCGATGTAGTCTAGTTGTACTTGCTCTGCCCGATAAGTTCGATGCTTGCACAACTGAATTTTCTCGTTTATCGGAGGCTTGGGATCGCCGCCTTAAGAGACGTACAAATTTTACGGCTTATAAATGATGTTTTTCACTTAAAGACGGTTATAAAAGTCGCTTGGCTTTATGATAATGTGTTGCGTCTTTTAAATCGCGACTTTTATTGCTAAGTTAAATTAGAACGCTGTGTAATTCTACTTATATATCGATGATTCAAGCTTAATGGTTCTTAGTAATTCAAATACGTCTAGTTTCATAAGATATGAAATGAATAAACTTGTAGTAACATCAAGTAATTGCCTAGAAATTGAATTTCAGTACAAAAATTATCCCATTTACTAGTCAATAATGCGAGATACTCCTCGCTTGCTTTTCCGAAACAGTCAATTTGCGACGGTAAATAGATTATTTCCCCGTATAAAATCAAGTGTAAACAAAATCTCCCCCCTTCCCGATAAAATTTGAATGTCCGTCGGGTACACCACCTTTGTTGACGCAACAAAGAAAAAGAAAATCACACGCGACGATAGGAGCCAAGAGCGAGCCGGCCGCTCATCAAGATACATCCAGGCTTCGGCCGGCACGCGCGGGAGGTCCGATCGTCCGGCTCGCTGAAAAAAAGGGAGCCTGCGCGCTCGTATGTACGACGCGAGTCGCTTCCGTGCATTCGTAAAAAGCCTCGGCGCGCACGCGCTCGCGCCGGAAGTGCGTCACGAGCGCGTGCCCTTATACAGGAGAGAGGGGGCCTACGTGACGAGGAACTGTGTCCTTTATTCCGGTGACAAGAGTCGCCGCAACGGAACCGAACATGTCGCGCCGGCAACTAAATCTGTAACAAAGCCCCCGGCGAACTTCGAACTTGCTGCTTTTGTAACGTGTCCTTCTGAATTTGGAAGTTTTGCAACTGCTGATTATCGTCGAGCGCATCTGGCGATATCTCTACTTTTGGCAAAAAGTATGACATGCTTTTTTCTTCAAAGTTATCGCGCGTCGAGAAAAAAAAGATATCTTTCAATTAAATAAAATTAATCGGGCCTCGAGGGAAACTATTGTTAACGCTGTGTCATATCGTTTCAAAAATAATAACTTTTTAGTGCTTTTATACGTTTTTTTACGTTGTCACTACTTGTTGTTTGTCAAGTTTCTCGATACTTTGTTATTGCTACTTGCTATCTTCGGTTCCTCGTTTAAAGATAATTATTTTTTGCTTCGTTTTTTGGGTATCTCGAGACTTATTGCGATAGTGTAATGAATGTATTTTTAGTAATTATTAGGAGGTTGTGTAAAAAGATATCGTCGCCTTTATCAGCTATTTACGAAAATCTTATCAAACTCTCCTTTCTTTAGGATTTTTTGAATGTCTCTTCAAATTTTGTAACGAAGGCGAAAATTGAAGCATTACTTTATACGAAAACTCAGTTTTTTCAAGGACCAACTTTGGTGTCGCCTTATTGATTCTGAACTTCATTACTTCGAGCAAACGCACTTTCGGAAATTATCGGGCTGTACACGTGACGATATAATGCGCATAAATGTTTTCAGCTTTTACGTAAAAACTCGATGACATTATGCAATAAGCAAAGAACCCGTTCATTATCATTCTCGTGTCATAATTTGTAAGTTTTACATAAGAATAATCCTCTGCAATCGTGTTTTTCTTTATTATACAATGCCAGCTCTTCATAACTGATGCTGTTAAAATCTCCACTATCGGAGGTACTTCAGCAGCGAATAAAAACTGAAAATCAGTTACTTAATTAAAAAATAAATCGAATCCCTCGAAAATGACATCGACTCTCATTTTCGAAATTGGACTTCCGAAATTCTGGTTTACGGCTTATATATAAATTCGCTTTGAAACTCGCCGACTAAGCATCGCCGGAAAGTGAAATCGAACTCGAGAGATGCGCGGGCTCCGCCGCATTTATCGGATGGCGCAGCTGGCCGGATTGAGACTTTAACGTTCGCCGATATCTTCGAGGCGCGCTGCTTCTTTCTTGCCCCGGCTTGTTTGTTATATTAATTTCTTCGTGTACTTGAAAAGTGCGTTTATTAATTCTTAATCGGCGAGCCCGAGCTAATTAATGAGGAGCCGTTTGTTATTTTCATTCAAGAATTCAGACGTGGCGCTCTGGCTATCTTAGCTGGACTCTGTTTCTTTTGCTCGCCTTTTCGGACTTTATCTTTACGAATGTTTGAATTAATAGAATTGATACAAGAGAGCAAAGTTTTCGTTGTCTTCTTTGATGAGGCAGCACTTTGATTCGGCTTGATGATTTTAAATAAATATATAAAATTCACTTTTCTGATAATGGCGTTGCGCAAAAAAACAGCAGCGCAATAAAATAAAGATCGTGTTTACATTATCGACTGGAGTTTTATTACCGGTGGATATTTTTAATTTTTTTATTCATATTTATGATTCTTTCGTTTCAAGTGTACCTACGGTTTCTTTTATGAATTAATGTACGTAAAGTTAAATTGTCTGTATTTTCATCGAGCGATCAGTTCTTGTACGGAGAACGGCGAATTTACAAAATTTAGCACTCAAAATAAATTTATTACTGAAATATATACACGAATATTATTAGAAGATGTCGGTAAAAATATATTGTTATAAAATAAATTTAGCAACTTTATGCGAAAATATGTACACAATTTTCATTTTACAACTTATCAATTCCATATTTAATATGATTTAATGTAAAATTTGACACAAAATCCATTACCGTTTCGTTCGAAAACGATTGCATACAAAAAACAATGAAAACGAATACCGTTCGAAATGGCCGTCAGCACCGAATTCTTCCTCGAAAGTCCCTACCGTCAATTTTTCGAACAACAGCGATCAGAAAAAAGCAATCGATTACGTAAAAATTGGCGAGCTCCCGTCCAGCTCACGAATGCCGGTCGCGTCGACTCGCTCGGGGCACTTAACATACGGGCATATAAAAAGCCGATAATGCTCTCTCGCTTGCATACTTGGGCCGTCGGGTTAACGGCATCGGCTTTCCGGCGGATTCCGGCCCTGCTTCCGGGGACATATAGGGTATGGAGACAATGGGCGCGCGAGTGTAACACACCGCCGGCGATGGCGCGCGACACGTATTAATAAGCGTGTCCGTACATCGACACCGCAATGCACCCGAGTTATTCGACGTGCGCGCCTCGGTGTATATAGTGTGTCGCCGTGTAGGAACGATTGTCAGACGTGAGAAGAGAGCCCAAAGAGGCCGGCCAGGATGGATTACTCATTGCCGAAGCCGAGGGAAATTTGGAGCGAGCGGCGATAGGAAGCTGAAATTTTGCCGTTGGCCAACCAACTTTTTCCTCTCTCTCGCCCAATCTCGTTTGCTTTATCGCGCGGAGCTCGTCCGTCGGTTTTACGAAAAGTAAAACTTTATTGCTCGAGTAAACGCGAGCCAACGCGAGCAGCGCATAATTTACGAAGCCCTCGTCGCATTTTTAATGCGCTCTTATACCATTACCTAGATTACAAGGCTGCGCGACCAGTCGGCTTAATCGGAATTCTAATTCCGAATGAATTTCAGCCTTCGACGAAGTGGAAGACGCCGGCTGGCGTTTTTCGCGCGCGACACTTATTTACAAGCTCGCGGCTTTCTTCTACTATAGGACAAGAGGAGGGAGGGAGAGGGGAAAGGTCTAATGGGAGCCGGTTTTCGCTCTTCAACTTTATCGAGAAGTGCATGTGTTTGCTCGCGGGAGTGTCGCGATTAGAAAGTCGCGAAAAGCGAGCTTTTTCTCGCCGCTGAAAATCGCTTGCGAGGATGAGTCACACTCGCCGTTAAGGCCGTTTCCGTAAGCAGCCGCGCAACAGCCAATTCCTCGCAAAGTGGATTTCGACATTCCGGCGCGTTCCGTCACCCAAAAGGATATCGATAAGAAAGCCAAAAATGATCGATCGGCGCAGGAAGCCAACGGCGCTGCCGACACGTGTACCATCTTCGTAATTATTATGCCGGCGCGCGACTTGTATTAATTCAAGCGCGTGCTCGCGCCGCCCGATTTCGAGCTTGCCTTTTCCGATTAGATTCCTTTTTCACTTAGCCACCGCGGCAGGCTCGGGCTTTTTATAGCTTCTGGCGGCTCTGAATAACAAGCCGACGTTTTACAATAGCGGCGCGCGCGCGTGTTTTTCATTTTTTATTCGCCTCCTGATGGATGTCGATGCGACGCTCAAGTGAGCGTGTATTTTTAAGGCGATTCGTCGGGGGGGAAAAAAAAATCCTCGTTCACAACTGGCCGGGTTCTCTCTCGAGGAGGATCGTTAAGTGAGATTAAGGAGACGGCCGAGTGAAAAAAGGCGCGACTGACAGTTGCTCTGCATCGGCCTGTTGTACGGTAATGTGAGAGAAACGCCCCTTGGGTCTCATAGACGCCGAGCAGATATCTTTTAGAGCGACGAGTTAAAATAAAGACGCACCGTCTTGGGAAGGTGGCGTTTTCTCGTAATTTATCGAGTCATCTAAGCTGGCCTCTTGGCACCTCGAGTCGGAAATTTGAAAAATTTCTCTTCCAACAAATCAATGCTCTTATATTTTGATAAAAATAAAAAAGAGGCTAATTAAAAAAGCATTAGCAAACGTTGAAAACGGAGCCTCCGCTTCCGGGCGGAAAAGTGAAAACGGGCAGGGCGGCGGAAGATGCATCGGGATGCGCGCATGTCTGCTCATAAGCTTGGCAGCTTTCGGGGGTCTAACCCTTGAGGCGGACAAAAAGCGCATCGGATCCCCCGGGTCATTAAACGGCCGTACATCATCCTAACGCGCGAGGACGTCATTAGGCCGGCGAATACTTCGTGGGATTCCTAGGAGCCCAGATGCGATTGTTTCCTCCTTTTTTCCAGGCTGCTCTATACGTGAGAAAGCGAAATTCACCGGGGAGGGGGGCTTAAGTCGCTCGTGTGTGTTTTATGGGGATAAAAAGCAGACGGGATCGGCGTGTCGCGCGTCGTGCTTTTTGGATAAATATTTTGCCGCGTCACCGATTGCGAGAATTCGGCTATTCTTACGTACAGCACGAGGTGATAAATTTCATTTTTTAAATAGAAGGCTTGCACGCGTGGGGAAGAGAATACGTTTAAAAATAACGCTATTTTTGCCGATGCGAGTAATCAGCCGGTGTAAATAACGGTACAAGCACGGGGAAAATATATTCAGAAGAAGAACACGCATACCGAATAATCATGTACAGCGATAAATTGTCGGCGTCTCGCTGTTTTTCCATTCATTCATTCAAATTAAAATTCCGATGATCTGTGCGGCCGGGGCGAGCGCGAATAGCCCCGAAACAGCGCGGAAAATCATGAAAACAACGGGGCCGACAACTCGCGGGAGGGAGGGCTGTGTGCAGTCAATGCTTGAATTTTGATTCAGCGTCGGGAGCGGTGGGGAGGGGGGGGGGGCGTAAAGAATTCACGAACACAACAATACGATGCAAATCCGGGGCGCGATGTCGAGGCCTCGAAATCCCATACAATTATTAACGATCGCAGGCGGCGCGGCTATGACACTCGAAATCCGTCCTGCGTTTGTGCTCGTGATTTGCATGGATTACGCATACACGCGTCGATCCTAATGATAAACGAGTTATAACTACGCCGGCGATAAAAGCGAGCGCCACTGTATTATCGCCGCTCGTATTTTCGAGCCCGAGTTGTTAAAATATTGTAAAAGCCAGCGAGAGAGAGCGGCGCACTTGCCGCGCGCGGTACCGTAAAATCAATTGCAAAGCGAGTCGCCGCCGCCCGTTGTTATTTATACCTACAGAAACGGAGCAGACGGAAGTGCTTAGGCTGTTTAGACTTTTATTGAGTGAGAAGGAGAATTAATGGCCGCCTCTCTCCTACCTACTCCCGAGGGACGAGGAATGAATGGAGCCTCAGAAATTTGTCGCGGCTGTTTGGTCCGATCTTTCATTATCGTTAAGTGAACTGCCTCGACTCTTTTTTTGTTGTACAAACTTTGATACTCCGTAGAGCCGTAACCCAAACTGATTATGCTTGTGTAACTTTATAACGGAAATGAGCGCTGATCAAATTTATATTCCAGCTATTATGTTCGCTCTTGAGGTTATCTCTAATTTTATTCATATTATACGAGTCTAAATATACATATGTATCTATTATTTACGGTTTTCTACAAGTAAATAGAATAAAGATATCCTTCTTTCATAATGAACAAATTAAACGTAGGCAGATTTATCATCTTCCTGTGTTATTGCTTTACGAGGCGTTAATTAAAACTTTGACTAATTGCTATAGGATATGCTCGTGCCTAATGGCGAAACTATTACGTAACCACTTTAAACGCGAAAAATCAGTTGGATTTGGCCAATCTCAAGACCGCGATTCAAAGTCCAGCAGAATGCTGGCCGATTAGAAAAAAAGTCAGTACTCCCAACGTTCCATGCTCGCATCCATGTCACGTTCGCATTCAGCCAATGCAGCCTCGTCGTCGGCGAAGAGACAGCAGACGTCGGCGGCGTGGCTTCACACCTGATTAACCCCGAGAGCCTCGCCCCGCTGCTGCCGCTGCTGCTGTCCAAAAGATAAATGTACGCGCATGCGCGCGCAATATTCACGCACCTAAAAAAAGAGGGAAGAGAGAGAGAGAGAGAGAGGTGAACGTCGCTGGCAAGATGGCGTCCAACGCGCGACCGCCAGACCGCATCGACGGCGAGAGCGGAGAAAGTGGGAGGGGAAAGCCCGCCGCCTTTTTTGCACGTGGACACTCTGCCTCGTTGGCGCTAGATTCGTTTTATTAACGCGAGGGATGGAATATAATTATTTATGGAGGCTTTGCTCGATGGCTTATTACGGCTGGAAATGATGTACCGAGCTTTCGTTATTAATTATTAACGGGACACGCGGAATTGCTTTTAATTCTTAATTCTTCATGTTTATTTAACGAAAATTTTCTAACGAGGAAATTCGATAAACGTGGACTGCGAATGCGACTAAAATCTTGTTAAAAAACGACTTGTCCCATAATACGTACTCTCCTAACTTAATAACATTTGATTAAACCGTCCAATCTAAGCACCTCGAGCAGACCCTAATTGAATTCGAAAAAGCCGTAAAACATAAACAACCTCTGTCGTGTCCAGCCATTCCACCCAAGTCGATAGAGCCGCGGAAGGCTGACGAAAAAGGGAGGGTCGTCGCGCGCGTCGAGGTCAGATATCAGCCCTTAGCGCGCGACTGCTAATGAGGGGCGGAGACACACGCACACCTGGCCCTGGCCGGGCTATATTTATACGCTCGGGCATAGGCGGTTCGCTTTGCTTTTCGGCTAATATGGCGACCCCGATTCTCTCTCCTCTCTTTTTTTTTGGGGAGCCGTCTTTTCGAATCCGTAATGGCCTGCGTTTAATGCGACGTGTGGTGAAAGAGGGCCGGGAACTTGTCGTGCTTGGGGCTGCGGGTTATAGTGTTTGCTTACCCTATTAGTCGATTAGTGCAGTGAGAAATCAGTGGATTCGAAGCATTTTCTTTAAGTGTCAATGAAAATATTTATATACAATATTAATTAGACGAGTAAAAGATAATTTTTTTCCGCTCTGCATTGTTTTAATTAAAGTTTTCTTCAAAGAACGTAAAGAGCGTAGCATGTTTAGCAAGAGTAAAAATGTTTGCTTTTTTTCCATTGTTCAACATAGTAATTTTTCTCGAGCACACAGTATATTCTCCCTTTATCTTCCGCGCATTCAGAAAATGGCGGCTTCGGTTCGAGTTAATGGATTTAGTGCGATAAAATCGGCTTCCTCGTATGTGCGCGCTTATCGCGAGATAAGGGGGCAAAAATGATGTTAACGCGAGTAACCTCTTTTTTTGGAAAATGTGTCTATACCCGTACATGTTCATTTTATTACTGTCACGAAACGTCCGGAGACCGCCTTATCTGGAAAAATAAATCTCGTGCGTTTCTTTTTGCTTTACAATCGTAAATAATAAGATAAAGTAAAAGTATAAAACTTCCGATCGGCGGAGCTTTTAACAGACAGTCTAATTCGAAAGGAGAATTAGTTTTATATACGCACGGATTCGAATTGAAGAGAAGGCTCGACGCGCGAGGTGTTATTCATCGCTTATCTATCGGCCTTAGAAAAGCGCTCGGCTCTAAGAGGAATCCGTTTCTCTCGGGCGGCGGTGCGTTTTGATCTCTGTTCTGGCGAGTAATCGCGCTTATCAGTTTCCCACAGTCAGCCGGCCGGTAATTGTCTGAATCGCTAGGAACAGCGTTCATCGATTAACGATACAAATTATCGTCGCCGTCGAGTTCGTTGAGAAATCGAGCACGCCGCCGCCGCCGCCGCCGCCGCCGTCCTTCGACTACGTATTAAGCGCTTCTGTGTGTGTCTCTCTCTCTCTCTCTCCCTCTCTCGAATCAATTATAAGCGAGCCGAACGAACGAGCTCCGGAGGTGTGTACGTGCGTAGATTGCCCGGCTCTATTGTTCTCGATTTCGAGCGTACAGCCGTACTTTGGACTGCCTGATATTACACAGGTGAATTATGGCTGCTCGGGACTCGGTTTGTGCCTTGTGCTCCCTTTCATCTTTTAGCTCGGATATTTCTTCTCTCTCGATGTTTATTGCGATTAAAGGGAATCAGAATTCGGCCTCGTCTGATATTTCAATTACTCGGGTTAAATCCCGAAATCCTTGCTTCGTTATTTTCAACAACATCCAGCCCTCAATGAAAGTATAATTTGTGTATCGAAATAATCCCGGCGAATCCGTGCTCCTTCGAGGCGCACAATCGTCTGCAGCTCCCTTCATTGTACAACAAACCAATCAGACTCGCGCAGAAATGCTCGCGCTCCGCCGGCTAATATCATAATCCAATAAACGGGAGAAAGTCTCACCCCCTTACAAGTATATTCCTCTCCCCTCGCGAATGAAAGAGTAGAGAGCCGGGAGGCAGGCAGGCAGGCAGGCAGGCAGACGCACAAATATGCCGAAACGAAGGCGAGACAGGCTCACGGTCCGATTAGCAATCGCCATGGAAACAAGCGCGCTTGATGCGATCAGTTTGCGCATGAGAGGCGGCGAGGGGCTATAGATATTCCGGCGCTTACATAACGGGCCGCTCTCGTGCATCACGGAATTTAGAGTGGGATTCGGCCAGAGGGAGATAAAGAGGAAGAAGAGAAAGCCGGTAACAGCAGTTCCCGTTCCTGCACCCCGCCTGGCTGTTATCATGAGAAACAAGCTTCCACTCTGATTTTTTAATCCGGCGGCGGCGACGGCGGCGGCGGCAGCTCCCTCACACCCGCTGAATTTGAAAATAACTGCAGAACGCCATTTGCGAGGAGCAAACAGAGCGAGCGAGACGGCGAGCTAAGCCCTCCTCTCCCTCGTTCTTCTGCTTTTTCAACTCGCGCTTATGCTTCTCCTCGGTTTCGCTTTTGTCCTCCCCCCCAGGCCGACAAAGAGCGGGAATAAAATTTTCCTTTCCGCTCTCTCTCTCTCTCTCTTTCTCTCCTCCTTTTTCGCCCTGCTTTTATTGCGCTAAACGCTGAATAATTAAAGCCCAGGTGCAGAGGCAGCGACGGAGAGACTGGGCTTCCTAACAAATTTCAACAGATTGATCGGGAGCTCTTTCATTTTTTATGGGGACTGAACGTGTCGAATGACATATTCATCGAGCGACGACGGAAGGAAACGTCCAGCTTTCGCGCGTAAATAAATAAACCGGGAACAAGTCTTGCGTGCAGAGGGTCGTAAGTGACAGTTTTATTAATTTTCCGTATCTCGACGGATATGTCAAGTCCGTGACCGTATACCCTCGCGTCTGCGTGCGCCTGGGGGGGTGGCGAGCTATGACGTACAGCTCAATAATAGCCGCCGTCGCTGTCTCTTATGTACACGCGGGCGGGGCTTTCGTTATTTTTTCTATTCTGCCTTTTCCCCGGTTTATACATCGGTCAAATCCAATTCTACATTTTCGCACGCCCCTTAACTCGCACTTAACCGAGAAGCTAGAACGGTATAAGAAGGCAATAAGAAGCAGAGCAAGAGGAAGGGAGCGAGGAGGGGGGGGGGGAGATCTCGCGTTCGGCGGTGGAAAATTTAATTTCGATCCCGTCGATTCAGCAGTTATACCGAAGTTTAATCTTTGATAAGGGTTAGTCTTTTAGTAATGGGATCCGGAAGGGCAGGGAGAGGTTGGCAACTTGGATGGGACGACGAAGACGACGACGACTCCCTCTCTCTCTCTCTCTCTCTCCGAGAGCACACGCGGAGACGAGGAGGAAGCTTAAACCGTTAGATAAGAGATCTGCCTCAGGACGAAAGTAATACCCACCGCTTATACCCCCCGAACTCGACTTTTATACGGTAGAGGCGTAACGAGCCTCGCGATTGGATAACTTTCCCGGCGAGAACTTTCTTTGCCTGCCCCTCACTCGCTCAGGCTCAATCTTTTTCTCGGATCTATCTCTTCCCTTACCTGCATTTCTCTCTCTCTCTCTCTATCTATCCGTTGGCCCCAACTTTTATCTTGACCCTGAGCGACTTTGTACTTCGTTTGCTTTAACAACCAGCTGCTCTAATCAAACTCTTAATTAACTATATCGTCCCTGGACCCAAGTACTAAAGGTGGACTCGTCTTGTTTTTATGTTGCAGCTACGGTATGGACCTGAATGGAGCGAGACGAAAGAATGCGACGCGCGAGACGACGAGCACGTTAAAGGCTTGGCTCAACGACCACAAGAAGAATCCCTACCCGACCAAAGGCGAGAAAATTATGCTGGCCATTATCACGAAGATGACGCTGACGCAGGTGTCCACGTGGTTCGCCAACGCCCGGCGGCGGCTGAAAAAGGAGAACAAAATGACGTGGGAGCCCAGGAACAGGGTGGAGGACGAAGACAACAACAACGAGGACGACGACAGTGGCCGAAAGAGCGTCGACGAGAAAGATCGTCTAGGTAGCTACTCTTATCAAATTCGAGTGCCCTTTTTCCACTCGCAGTAACGAACGGTATAATAATAAGCTTTCATTGCCTTCTGATTACAGACTCGAAAGACTCCGGCACAGGCTCGAGCGAAGACGGCGACCGGGGTGGTTCAGCCAGCCACCGCCTGGACCTGCTGCACGGCAGCGGAGTCGGCGGGCCGGGCAGCGGCTTGGGACCCGGTCAGACCGAGAGCGAGTGGAGCGAATCGCGAGCGGACAGCGGACCCGACAGCCCCGAGTGCTTGTACGACCAGCGGGAGCCGCCGCGACACCCCTTCCAGCTGCAGCACCACCCGGCGTTCACGACCGCGGCGGCGGCCCACGGCAGACTCATCCGTCACCCGTCGCCCGAGAGCACGTCGCCGGGAGGGCACCGCCGCGAGGTCCACATCGCCATACCTCCGAACACGAGCACCTCCGCGACGCCGGGCCCCACGAGCAAGCCGCGAATCTGGTCCCTGGCGGACATGGCCAGCAAGGACGGCGACCAGCCGAGCCCCAACTCCACGGCGAACCTCCTGGGCTCGCCGTACAGCCAGGGCGGCGGCGCCGGCAAGATCGTCAGTCCTCTGGCGAGCCGACTCCCGCCCCACCATCCCCTGCACCCGGCCATGCACCCCGGAACGCAGTTCGTCAGGCCCCACCCGGACTTTTACCGGAACTTCTACGGCGGGCCGCACCTCGGATCCGGAGACATGTCGCTACTGGAGACGTACCAGAGGACTCTGGGCGGCCTCGGCGCGGTGATGCCGCCCACGAGCGCTCCCCCCGGCATCCTCACGTCGTCGCCCTCCTCGTCCGCCATGCCGGCGAACCTCAAGTCTCCCTTCTCGATCAACGGCTCCGGCGGCTCGGGCCCGGGGGCGCCCTCCGTCTTGCTGACGACTGCCTCGTCCGGCGTGTCGCCGTCCTCGTCCTCGACGGCCTCGTCGAACGGATCGGATCAGTCGCCGAATCCGGGCGGCTCTCTGGCGCCCGTCGAGTTGAAGTCACCGGGACGCGTCTGATCCCCGCACGAGGATTGAAGTCGAGAGGCGGACGGCGGACGGTAAGACGTGATTCCCGGAGGCTGACGAACGGCGGCGCGTGGCTGACAATAAAACAATTTATTAACGAAGAAATCGAATAAACAAAGACTTGTAATTAGTGTACAAAATGACAATGACTCACGTGATCATCGAGAATAGTTTTCAAGCGAGCGAGCGATTTGTATCTTCTCTCTCACGCCTCATCATCCTTCGCGAGATTTTACTCTGTTTCGTTTTTAATCTCGTTGTATTCGCCGATTGGTTCGTTTCGTTTTATATATATTATCTCTCTGTAAGAGGGATATCGTAGCAAGCGTCTTTCCGCATCGAGTCGATCCACGGATAATCGAGTCCCTGTTCTTCGTTAGTTTAATTACCTCCCCTGTCTCGAATTGAGAACTCGCACCACACCTCGGCGGATCGTTTTGTTAACCAGTTTACCATAATCTTGAGAGAGAGAGCGCGAGGGTCTTCGTAGTCACAGCGCAAAAGCTTTTGAAGCTCGAAGATTCAGTATTAATGTCGGCTGGTGCGAGTCCTCAATTTCGCGTGGAAAGTTCCATCGGTGATTCGAAAAATAATGCGGCACTTTCCATGCGTCGACGCGAATATTCTCCCTGGATCGACTCCGACTCCTCGAATCGTCGCCGCTCTCATACAGAAGAGAGCCTCGAGGAGCACGAAAACCGGAAGGGAAGTGAGCGCATCGTACGGAGCGTGGATCGGAGGTGGAGCCAGATGACGACGATGATGAAGAGGGGAAATACCTGATTATCCGTAGTAATAGTGGAATTACGCTAAATATTCTCTATAGGTGAAACCAATATAAATATTATAAATAAATAAATAAATATAATAATTATTGATATTATTTATGCGTTTGTAAATAGTAGTCAAAGAACGAAGAATGGAATAAAAAAAAAAGGAAGAAGAAGAAAAATAACTTTCGGTCTGGCTCGTGCGCCCGGACACGGTGTATGTATTGTATGTAGTGTAGGCACACTTATGAACGATTATAACAATTATTATGATATCCGATGAAATGATGATGATGAAAATAAAACAAAATTCATAATTCATAAACTAACGACGTTGAAGGCGATGATTGTAGCGATGGCGACACTGACCCCCCCAGCCCCAAAACATTTATACTCGACGAGCATATATTATATGATTGAAACTGCGTCTTCTTACCATTGTAATTATATTGTATAACTTAATTGTCGAGGACAGATTGCGAGTTCTAGTTTCTTGGCCCGGCCAAGAAGCAGCGACGAGAGAAGAGTGGGTGACTCAGGGCGAATGCAGCCTTATCGCGATGAGTGAGCGAAGGCGCGGCTCGGCTCGAGATAGCGGCTGAAATAATCGCGTCTTTCCGTTTCGCGCTCGGCTCTCGCAATCTGTCCCAATTAATCGTACTTCCCGTTGCGTCCCGGGCTTCCCCCCCCCGACTACTCTATATATCGCGGAGCTCTCCTCCCGAAAGCGTGGAAGGGGATGCTTTTGTACTTGGCAAGGGAGCCGTGACGCGACGCGCGCTTCTTCTGCACAGAGAGACACACACACACACACACACTCTTGGTACATATCATCGGTCATGTCGTCGTGGTGAATAATCGCCGTCACCTTATAGTCATTCGTGTCCAAAAGTCATCGTATAAAGCCCGGCTGCGCGGACTGTGCGCAGCGCCGTGAGCCTGAGCTTTACTGTATGTGTGAGCGACTTTGTGGGGCAGTGCCACATTGGCACGCGTACGTCGGGCAGACACCCTGGTGTCCTTTTCGCAATAAACGAAATCATTACGAAATCGATAAACTCATGTCTTTTATTTTTCTTTCGACTTTTTTCCTTGCTTTCCTTTTCAAGCTCCTTATCCTCGTTACTCCAGATTTAGAGCACTCTGCTCCCAAGTAAATAGACAGCGTTGAATTCCATTTGGTTCTGTTGTATAAATAATATTAAATAAATCATAAGCGGAGCAGAAATTTTATTATTTTCCACTCGAATTTTATTCATTAATTCAGACTGAAAAAGAGGAAGAATAAATAAGCATACGATTAACATTATCTCACTCGCAACAATGAAATCAGCAGAACGAATCAATAACGCGGGGATTCGGGAATCAGCTGCCTCGGGGCGCGCACCTCTATATTTCATTTAAAATCGCAGAATCTCGGACGATTCCTTAGATTTGACCGAGTTTCGAGGGCCGCGAAACACAGCTAACGACTAATCGAATCGGACTGCTCGAACAATACCCGAGAGAGGGGGGGGGCAGACGGATGAATATGAAACGGTCGTCCGGCTTCTCGGAAGCTCCCCCCGTCCGAGGTTGTACTTATAAAAATGCAAAACGCTCCGCTTCTGGGTGGCTGCCGGACAAGTCTGGTTATTAGTAAACATTTAAATCGACAATCGGCCTGCGCAGCGGCGACGCTAAGCTAAGGATCGGCACGGACGTCCCGAAGGGACCGAGGAGAATGCAACTCACTTTCTATCTTCCTGACATCTCCTTCTTTGCTTTCTCTTCCTTTTCTTGGCACTGGCTGTTCAATAAGCACTTATCTATCCGCTTTTGTAAAAAGATTAATATTAATTTTGGAATTTTATTCCATTGCTACCTGTTTAATACCGAATGAAATGTCAATTTTTAGAATAATTAGATTCTTTTATGGTTACATCAGATAATTTACCAATTGTTGAAAATGATTTTTATTATTTAAATAAATAAATTATTGGCTATACAAATAATTTGATCTTCCTTTGAAACGCACAAACCTTCTGAAAAGCTACCTTTCCATTCTTTATGATTTTGGGGTAGCAGCTACTTCCTTCCCCGCCGCTTCGGCCGCGGAAGAAAAAGAGAATTCTCCGGGAGAGGAAAGGGACTGCGATCGCGCGCCAGCAGAAGAAACAAGAAATCAACCTGCGGGACCACCCGCCGGGGCCCGAGAGTCGGAGCAGCGGCGCTCCGCTCGCCGATCCCAAGGAGGTCCTCCGCGTCTTCATGAATCAACTTACTCGCTCGCTCGCTCGCCGCTCGAGATCCGCGGCGGAATCGGGATAATATAAAGGCCGAAGGGAGGAAGTTATGCCACGCGGCTCCGGATTTGCAATTTCAGTGACTTCATTCGGCTGCCGAAAAACTCTCGGGCCCCGGGGCCAGTTTTTTTTTTGCTGGCTGCCTCGCTGCTGCATTAAGCGATTAGACGAGACGTACACGTGTTTCTCGGCTCGCTGTTTTTATTGTCGTCGCTCTCGCGAGGACAATCGGATTAAAAGTTTTGCTTAATAAAAGAGAAATACGACGGGGAACAGTTGTTTGCTCACAATTCACGCCCAAAATCAATTAAATCGAAATAAAAGTTAAGTAAGACTCGATGCTTACAGCGGTTAATGGGCCATAAGTAACTCCTAGTAAAAGCCTTTACGATCCGAAATATTTGAATTCGGCGACCTTTTAACGCAGCGCGCCGCATAAAATACCGGATCTAAGAGTCTCTCGGCTCGGCGCGGCCATAAAGCACATAGGCACAATTAACAAGGAGCACGCTCCGGGCAAGACCGCATAAAATCAGCTCGAATTCTTATCCAATAATCGATCTGCCGCGCGCGGTGGGCGAGTTAATGGACCGGGCAGCGAGCGAGCGCTCGCACAGAAGAGTGCGGGGGTCATCTCGCGCAGGCAAAAGGTGGCCGCGCGGCGCGGCTCCGATAAATAATACGCATTAAGCGGAAGGCTCGCGAGACGATGCTTTATTGGCTTTTATCGAGTTTTAACGCGACTCGCCGCTGCTGATGCCTTTATGGAAGCGCCGTTAATTTTACGAGGCGGGCATATTTAGCCAGCCGATCGTAAAGTCATACGCGGCGAGCTCGCGATAAAGTTAAAACACTATTGGGGGAAGGAGGAAGCCCCCGAGCTTAAAGCAAACTTCTCTCTCTCTCTCTCCCTCCCTCCCTCCCTCGCGCTCCGCGAGCCTCGTAAATACGCGGAGCTTTCTCCTACAGGCTGCGAACTCTCGGCGGAGCTTTGTGTGCGTGTGCTGCCGATGTGTTTTAATAACGATCGGCTGCTGTGCTGCTGATGGTATTAATCTTGCCCGGGTCAGCTCGCATTGTTTGCGCGGCTTTCTTATAGAACGAGAGCTTGCATATGAGAGTTTTTGCGGGCGACTCGATAATGCGCCGCGTTTTCATTTTAATTTCGAAATTATATGGCGGGCTCTTGTATTTTTTATTTACGGCCGCGTTAAAGGAATAACTGGAGGAAGCTTTTGTTTTCGAGTAACAGAATTTTAGTTTTAATTTACGTTTTGAAAAGCGTCGCTGGAAGAAAATTTTCTGGGTTTTTGCAAAAATTTATAGGCTACTAAACTTTTTTAGGTTAACAACTAGAATTTTAAAATCTAGTATTTAAAAAAACATTATAAAGATTTATACTTGAGCACCCTATCCGCTAACGGGATAAATAAAAGAAGACCCCCTTTTAAACCGGATAAAGGATCAGAGCTACTTATTGATGAAGTTGAGGGCTGAAAAATTGACTAATTACACAAGTTCCTAAAATACGTGATCAATATTCCTTGGGCAGGCGTAATTAATGAATAAGGGAGAGCATCCTCGAAATTTTTCATCGGCAGCGAGAGAGGAGAGTTTCTAATTTCAGCAATGTCCTTCGTGTCGCGACAATTTTAAAGGCAAGCAGCGCTCGTTGTACACGTTGAATAATGAATGTATAACGTCACGACAAGTTGCCGGACTCGAACTAAAGAGCTACGGGATACATAGGGTGAACGTAACAACGTGAAAAATTAACGTACTTGTCTTTTTGATGGACAACATCAAACTAGTCCTGTTTTTCGAGGCGGTGATGGATCATTCTTTGTTTAGCAACCTCTGCAGCTTTGAGTTTTAATGAATTTGTTCGTTTTTTCGAAATAACATTGCTCTCTTCCCAACGTCACGTAAATATTGATATGAAATTTCTCGCTGAAGTGAAAAACCTCAAGAAGAAAGCACATAAACGGTGGAGCATCGAATTAATAACTTTTCGCTCGACTAGCCGCAGACTTGCCATTGCTCGCGGCAGTATGTGGATCTATGCTCGCGGGCCGGCGAGAAAAATCGCGCATAAATTCCTAGCGCACAAGCAGGAGCAGGAGCACAGCCAGCGCCGCGGGGCGCATCAAAGACGCATCAATATATATTCCATCCTCGCGCGGCGTCTCTGGCGTGGAATGATGAAAGGCTCCGGCGACAATAATGCAGCGTCTTTGCGAAAGACGCCTCCGTAAATCACATTATTGTTGCGGATAAAGAGGCCGTGGTACAATAAAGTACGATTTGGCGGTTACCGCAGAAGCCGGAGAACCGCAGGTCGTCGAACGCAGCGCGCATCGAGAAATGGATAATAATATATATCGTCCTCCCGATTTGTGGCCTCGAGAGACGTGTTTGATGCAGCCGCCGCCTCCTCTCCTCTCTCCGCCGTGGGTCTTCTGCGTCTTTTCCTCTCCTGTATGTGTGTATATCTATTGTCCCCTGAATAAACCATCGAACCCGAATACAAGTTGACTCTGCCTTCCTTCCATACCTCCTTCGCCTTTCTGCCTCTGCTCGTTCGCCAGCCGAGATTCTAATCTTTCTCTCTCTCTCTCGTCATGGAAATTAAATCTGGAATATTTTTTTAGCTCTATAAGCCTTTTCGCGGGCCCTCTTTGTAATCGAGATGTCCTTTCTGATGGATCAATATGAGCGCGGATTGGCCGACTCCAACGTTCGATTAATATCATCGATTAATATATGCTATTCGTTCACGACGATGTTCCCGTCGAATCAAACCTTTTGTCATAAAAATAGCCAACGCGATCGTTTCCCAACAACTGATCAAGCTCGTTATCACAAAGCCCAGGCAAAAGAGGAAAAGCCGGCCAACATGTGCATCTTATTATCTCGTCCGGGAGAAAAAGGAGCAGCCCGAGCGTACAAAGGAAGGTAGCCGGGATCAAAGCCGGAGACACAGATCCATACACATCCCCGACATGGGAGAGACGAGAGTCTCCCTCACGACCTGCTTGTCTCTTTGCGCTGGTCAAGTTCAAAGAACGTCGGGGCGCGCGCGCATAATGGCGCGCGCGCTTGACCGCGGGCTACGGAAAAGGTAGTGAACAAGCTTTCGGGGCTGCGCCTCGGACCCATGCTGCGTGAGCACGCTTGTTAGCAGAAAAACTCAGGGACGAGAGAGAGAGAGAGAGAGAGAGAGAGAGGGAGAGCTGCCCTGGCTATTGTTGCCTCTCGATGTTAACAGCGGTTTTCGTCAGTGACCGGCTTTCAATTTTCGACCTCTGATCGGGAGGAAGACGGACATTGTTTAATCCAAAAGTTCTAGTAAGCCAAATGCAGCCCTTTTACCTTACGGGTATAAATTATCAACTTGAGAATGAAAAATTAATCAGTTTTTCTAAAGCAGTTTAAAAATTATAGAATGCTTTCATTTTGCCGTTTTCAATTACTTTTCTGCCCGTTTTTAATTTGGTATACGTGCAAAAGAGATTTAATAACGTGCGCTCGTACGACGCGCATCAAAGACTCCTACAAATCAAAGTCAAAGGCACTAAAGCATCTAAACATCGTTTAGTCCGACAAACTGCCTAAAAATAAGGAAAAAGCTGCGCTCTTTGAAAGTGGCGAAAAGTGCCGATTCGGATTTAGACGTTCGTGGTATCGCGAGCCGGACGTCCGGCTGCGTTTCGCGGGGCTCATCACTTCTTTTGATGTGCTTCCCGAGGGGGAGGAGAGTTCGCGGGACCGCACGTCGAATGAAATACTGCCGCGGAATGTCGCCGTGCCTCTCGCGCGCATTTCTTTTCCTCCACGTCGCTCCTCTGCTTCCTCGAAAATTTCGGCGAGGGTTTAGTGAACTTCCTTGATGGTGCGGCTTGTTATTCTTAAAATTGAAGCTTCACTATAGAAGTAGAAAAACAAATCAATAATAATAAAAGCCTTGGAATTGACTCGAATACACTTTTCCCGCGGAAAAAGTGCCGCCGGCAAGTGACTAACTGAGAGCCTAGTCGGGTCAGTCACTCCATTGTAAGCCAACAGTGTAACATGCCGGAGCAAGAGCGGCGAGCAGTCTCTTTGACAGACGCGGCTGGCGTGAAAACGCTCGCGCCAATTAACTCGCGGTGAATTATGCGCCGCGCCTTCCCCCCACCCCTTTGCAGCTCTCTGCTAAATTAGCGGCTGACTTATGCCCCAAAGCGAGCGACGCGCTCTTCATTTCTCTAATAGACGATTCAATTCTCGAAGCGGTCGTTGCCAATTTTCCTTCTGTTTTTTATCGTTTTATTTAAAGAAAGCCTACTTTTGAGTGACACGCATCAATTAGAGAAAGCAAGCAGATAAAAGAAAAAGACGGATCACAGCTCGGCTCGACTCCGATTCGTGGAAAATAAAGTTTCGGTTATTTAGAGGCTGCTCGCGATACGGCGCGTTTAATTGTGTCCGCGCGAGCTTTTAACGTCCTCCCACGGAATCCGCTGGCAGAGCCGTAGTATTTCTTCCGGGCGCGTAATTTACACTCGCCGAGATAAGGCCTTCAGCTTCTTCGCTCTCGGATCGACTTTCCTCTCTCGCTCGCTTCCACGGGCCCGATTTGTATATTCGTTCGTGTAGGCCGCGGCGCGCCGAACGGCAGGCGTGCACAGAGAGAGGAAGGAGCTTCAGGTGCAGCGGCGCGCAGAGCGATACGCCCGGAGAAAAAATTACCCTCGAGAGCGAAGGCGCGCGTCTCTTCTTTCATGCGCAACCCGGCTCTCTCGGGCCAAATTAGATCAGATCGTTTTTGCCTTTTTATCTGATCCGCTCTCGTTTCAGAGTCTCTGCGCATCGGCTGAGCAGGCCTTTAACATTTGCAAACGAGCGACGCGAAACTGCCGCTTATAATTGAAAAGGTTGAGCGCGAGTCTTCGCAGCTAAGGGAATTATACGGAAAGGCCAGTGGAATTTTAATCACTTATAAATACGATCGGGGGCCCTCTCACAGTCGGGGGGGCGACTAATTTTACCAAAGTAGTTTCCGATAAATAAAAAAGTTGCGAGCTCTCGAGCTCGGGGAGGGAGTTTCAAAAGCGCGGCACGTTGCGTTCCGGGAAAACAAACAGCGTAGTCGCCGAATATAATTAGTAGCGCGTGTCAACTAACTGCTACGAGCTCTCGCGCCACCGTTTTGTCGTTCTTGTACTTTCGAAGAAAGTTCCCTTTTGCTCGCTGGCTGCCCTCTCTCCCCTGCTGCTCTTTCATCGTTCGATAAAAATAATAATTTACTAATTTCTGCCGGCGCGTCGGGCTCCCCCACCCCCCTTTTCTGCACTGCTGCTTTCACGGTATTAACGGGATTCTCGAGTTTTCGAGGCGGTTGTTGCTGCTCCGCTACTGCGGAGCCGAGTTATTAAAAATAACTTGAGGTGGCTGGCGTGTTTACTTGACGAGGAAAATATTTTCTGCTGTATTCTGCTGCTTTCACTCCGATTTTGGCGGTCGTAAACTCGAGGGAAAAATGTACTTCCAAACTACATTCGTACACGTAAACTTTTTGTTACTTTTACGTTACAGCCTCCAATTAACGAGAAATTGTTTTCAGCGCCGATCTATTTTAGCGTTTCCTAGAAACGTCATTTTTCCTCGCGGCATGAATCATTCATGGCGTCGTCCGCACTCGAAAATTAAATAAAAATCAAAAATTTAATTAACAACCGCGAGCAGCCAAATGAGTCGAGAGCATCCCTCTTTAATTGACTGCCCAGTAACAAGGCAAGAACGGGGCTACCTTAAAGAGTCACTACAATTTCACTACGCTCCATAAAATACCGGCAAGAAGCCCTCGTACAAGGTTCATACATCATGTACCGAACCGCGAGAGTCGTGCTGTCAATCATTTTCTTCCCGCGAAATTCCAAACAATCGTTTCTTCTCATCTCGCAGCCCTCCTATACGTAATTTACTCGCATTACTATGCACCGAGGCTCGCCGAGCATCGCGGACGTGCTAATAATATTGATAAACACCTCGCGGATCGGAGCTCCGAGCCCAAAAAAACGCAGAATCGTCGCGACGGCCGCGAAAAACGGTATTTAATTAAGCGGCGCCCGAATGAGAGAGAGAGAGAGAGAGAGAGAGAAAGAGGGCCTGAGGATGAAATTCGGAGGGCTGCACGGACTAGTCGACGGATCGCGGGCAAAAAGAGAGGAGGGCAGGTCGTGGTGCCGAGACGTCGTCCGGTATGATGAATCAATCCAAGACGGACTTGGCTCCTCTCCGAGGCTCTTTTCGTGTAAGTACATTTTTTATCACGTCATTCGTCCACTTTATTTTTTTATATTCTTATAGTCGTATATTTTTGTAAAAAACAAATTAATTTTGGGCTTTAATTTTCTTTCCTTCTACATTATTATTCACAGCGCGTGCAGCAATAAATCATTAAACGCGAAGTTTATCATGAAATAAATACAACGATATTTAAGATTCAGGATCGCATATGCACGTTTCATAAACGTCGGGAGAAATTCGTCAATACCAAAAATTAATTCATCACCATTGCACTGAAAATAAACACTCGTCCCCGACTCCCATTAGCATCTTTCCGACATACTGCTCTCGACGGCGAGAGTCATCCCTCAACCTGACATCATCCCGTGCACTTCTGCCCTTGAAAAAGCCCAAAGTGTCCGGGGGGGCATTAATTTTTCATCGGGCGGAGCTCTCTCTCCCGGCAGCATCGATTCCGGGAAAGGCGAGAAAACGCAATTTGTTAAAATAA
The DNA here is from genome assembly GCA_900474335.1 of Ormyrus nitidulus. NCBI lineage: Eukaryota > Metazoa > Arthropoda > Insecta > Hymenoptera > Ormyridae > Ormyrus > Ormyrus nitidulus. The sequence continues at coordinate 25,179 of UCOL01001986.1, forward strand.
ATTAAGATGCTAATACTCGAGCGCTGCCGGCGACTGCGGAGTCTGCGGGAAAGCAAATTAATCACTTGCTCGGGGCGCAGCAAACGAGCCGCAGCCTCCGTCAGTGTGAACGCTGCTTAACAGATCGTCCGGGCGTGCGTACGTGTAAGTGATGCGCCCGCGATTCTCCGTGCCTGATGCACGGCGAGAAGATGCTACGTTAGTCAAACCTGACGTTTGGCTGCTCCTTCCTCGTGCTTTTTTGCTTCATTCTTTTTTTTCCTTTTTTTTTGGCTGCTTATGCGAACTAGCAGCGTTATTCGTAGCGAATTCGGGAAGCAGGAAAATTTATTTAGATTAATTTGCTGTATTTATTTGGGTGAAATTTATTTTTTTGTCCTTTTGAAACCCTTAAAATTCCAACTTGAACACCAATCTTCGCTGAAATTTTGCGCGAACGAGGAAAAAAAGGATTGGACAAAGCGAAGCGTCTAAACACTCGTGTCAATCAAATTATTCCCCGCGGTCAGAATGCGGCTCGGGGAGCTCCTAAAAAGACGTCTAACTCTTCTAAATCATCTTTTTTCGCTCGGCGACCGCGAGCGGAATCTAATTAAAACCAGTTAATCAGCATCGAGCGTCTTTTTCTGGAGCTCGCGCACGGGGAATTCGTTCGGGGAGTTTTTCGTCCGCGGGTAATTAACATTCGGCACGTTCGCTCGTCCACCGGCTTTTTCTTCCTTGTACGCTATGCTCGTCCAGGCGCCGTTCCTTACCGATATACACGAGTTACACGGCCACGGGATGCGAGAGCCCCATGTCTGATTGAGACGTGAATCCCCGACGACGTCGCCCCCGTCGCGATCGGATCGAACTTTTTCTGCGCCCCGCTTATCGAGAGATTCTTTTCAAATTCATTTCGCCGAGGATTTAACGAAACGGCGGAGGTGCTTCAAGTCGATTCCAGACTTTTTTGATTTTACGGTTTTACAGATTTATTTTGTGGTCCCATTTATTCTCACAAGTTATAAGCACATTAAGCCATTGATACTTTTAGGTGGCTATATTTGTTTTTGCATAAATAAAATTGAATACACAGAGAGTTGCAGCGACTCTTGAAGTAACAAAGTAAATTTATGATGTTTTCTCTGGCAAATCAAAGTCTTTGATGTAAAACTCACACACTTTATCGCGCAAACATCGGAACTCTTAGGGGTTATTATTAAAAACACATTTAATAAGCATTTAATTTTAAAACGGAACTGTACGGACGGATTGACGCAATGTGTGACGAGTTTGAAGGCTTCTTCTATACCTTTTACGCGGATCGATGAAAAGGCGGACGACGCACAAACAGTCGGTATACTTTGAAATTATTTTGAAAAGTAATTTAGGGTAATTCGTTAGATTATTGCACGTGCTTCTTTGAAGGACCTTTTTAGTTATGGGTAAATATTATTCCTTTAATTAACGGCCGAAAGCTTTGACTTTGCGCGAATTATCTATTTCCAGTCGTGAATCAGTAAATAAATCAGATATTATTTATTATTACCAATGCAAATTTATTTTTATTAATACAGTTTGGTCCTTTAATTTCGGAAACTATAAATATTTATTGATAGGATATTTTAAAAAAATAATTAAGTGTATCGAAATTTAATTAAACACTTAACTATTCTTGTTCAAATGAAAATATAAATAATAAGTGTACATTTAAAAAATTTTGTTTTAATATCACTCTGCGGATCAGCAATAATACAAAAAGTGCCTGCTGAAAGCATTTTGAAGCTCAAAAAACGTGCTCGAAAATTTAATACTGCCTCTCTGGAGTATTCGAAATCTTCACTGCACTGCACTTCACTCAGAAGTACACTGGCGGTAACTGCACCCTTAGCAAAACGCTACATTCATTTAGCATGAAGCTCTCCGCTAATAAACACGAGACAAATTCCGCGCTGAAGATTTCGAGCGCTGGGCTATAAATTACAAATAATTAGGCTGCGATTCATTAAAATTTCCGAGATCCGAGAAGCTAACGATCCTCCCCCCCCTTGTGTCCCCGTTCGAGAAGGAGGAATAGAAAGACGAAGAAGCGAGAAAGAAATAAGGCGTCACTCGAGCCTTTCTCTCCGGCGGAGAGGAAGCTGCGCGTCAGCGAGATCGTTACGTTGACGGATCCCCGCGCCGGAAGTCACCGGCAGCCTGGCGCCCCTGGAATCCTCTCTGATTCTCTCTCTCCTGCCGCCGCCGCCGCCGCCGCCGTTGATCGCCAGTCGCCAGCCGAGATAAACCGTGACCTCGGAGAAATGGGGTACTGAGGGATAATGGCGTGCTGCACCTTCTGCGCTCTTGCAACGAGATTCTTTACCTCTTTGACGTTTTGCGCTACACTTAGTGTTATAAAGTCTCGAGTCTTTTATTCATGACACATTCAACTTTCATGTTATATATAACGTGCCTTTAAAATGCACATATCTTTCTCGTTCCAACTCGAAAAAATTTTCTTCTATAACTAAACAATTTCTTTATTTTTTTGTATATTTAAAAATGATTTTTTATTCTATTAGCCCTATAAAGCGATGGCACTTGATTTATAGAATTTGTAATTTATCGTAGTTATCTAGTTCGATCATTTGACAATCGAAATCTAATCCGATCAATCTTTGAATTGAAATCAACTGATGCTTATTAATTAAAATTTCATCTACATAAAAGCTTAACCAAATGTATACCATTCTGACCATGAAATTTATTGATTCATTAATTGAAATTCATTGTTTTAGGTCTCCTATTGGGATTTTGTAAATAAGAAACTGCAATTTAATTAATTTATATCGCAGACATTTTACAACGCAGATTTTACTCATTTTCAAAACGAAAAAAGTCTTAATTATGAAAGAAAAGCAAACTTTCCCCTCGCGCTAAAAAAGTGCAGAAACCACATTCCTGATACAAGACGTCGCGCATTATGTAAAACCAGCTCGTTCGGCATCCGCGTGATGCGCGGCTCGGGAAAGTCTCGTTACACTCGTTCGATTTATAAAGTATCTCGTCGCTTATCGACATCCGCGCACGGCAACTTTCCTCCTGCACGTATATGCCCTCGCGCGTCTCTCTCCCTCTCTCGCGCGCGGTAATGACGCGTGTATTAAAAAGCCCGGTGCGCCTTAAAATAAACGCGAGCGCCTAGTAGCGGTGATTGATGAGCCCGGCGCACAGACGTATTATAAGCGACTTTCAAAGGGGCCCGGGGGAAGCGCCGCGAAAAACACGAAGCGACGAGGTAAAAAAACCACGCTAAAGAGAGATGAATCTCGTAGGGAGAGAGAGAAGTCGACAGAAAAAGAGGAAAGTGCTGTTGGGCGAAACTTGCGAGTTGTGCGGAAGAGCTCGGGACACCTCGACGATTCGTACTTGCTTGACTTGAAAGGCGTACATGTGTGTACGCGTTTTGCCCGTGTACCTTCTATATACATCGGTTATTTTCATTAAGTCCATTGTTTGAGATATTTTCATTAAACTTTTAGTTTTTTGTGATTAATCGGTTGAATAGATTGCCGTTAAGCCCCCTGCCATTGCGCATCAATCATTTGTCTTCTGCATAATAAGCTTCAAAAGAGCATTAATCGCTCTCTTGCTGAATATTTAATAAAATCATGTAGTTATTTACTAAAAAAATGCAATCATTTTATTAATTTTGTTTCTCAAAATTTTGAGCGGAATGCATTTACTATTAAATAATGATTTAACAATGATTTTGATTAATACAAAAAGGTATATTTTTTAAAGATAAAACTTGCACAATTCGAAAAATATAAAAGCAATAATTTTCTGCGCAATGCATACCTTTGACGCGAAGAGAATAAAAACAATAATTGCAGTACAATACACAAGGCGTCCTCGAGAAAGTCGATAACGAATCGTGTAATACATCATCCCCTCGGTGGAAAAAAAGTCTCGAAGCAAATCCCACATTACAGCTCGTGTGCTCTAAAGTTGTATAGGCGACACCAGGATGAACGCGTCGCGAGAAGGAAACACTGCAGTCCTGATTATAAATGTCGTCGAGTCGTCGACACCGCGCCCGTGTCGAGGCGTGATCGATGATTGACCGGATCGTCCGGCCCCGACGACGAGGATGACGTCTCGTCGGGGGAGTCACGCAACGCTCGTGTCTATACAGTCCGGACAATAAGTTTCGCTAGCTTTGCTTATTCATTTCCGTCAAGATTTGAGGTTAAAAAACATTTTCGGAAGGCATTTTTATTTTATACGTTGATGTGAGTGAAAACGATGCAAACACGCATCGTCCGTCCTTCTGACATCGCTAGACAAGAAGTAGTGCCAAGTAGTGCCCTTCGCCCTACTCTCGCGCCTCACCTAACTATTTCGCGGATACTTAAAGGAGGGGAGATATACATACATGTGTGCTTACTAATACTTATCTTGTTTATTCTCGCATACATTGTAATATATATGAACCTCACATATTTAGCAATTTCAATTGCTTCATGCAATATTTATCCAAAGAAGAGTCTATAGGTTAAGTGCATGCTGTTTTTTTTTAATAAATTTTATAGCTACTTGTTAGCTACGTACGTGGAAATAGACACAGAACTTATAAAATTAATCTAATACGCAATTTTTACTGACCGGGTGATTTTATTTTCGATAAATATTTATTTTCAAATCTATTATTAAGGGGGTCTTACACCAAAAAAAAATTTTGAAGAAAATCATCTGTAACAAAAAAAATAAATTATGTACATAAAAATAAATATTATACACTTAATAT
>UCOL01001987.1:0-29840 GCA_900474335.1 Ormyrus nitidulus
GAAGGCAAGTATGAGTCAACCGCGCTCCATTTATACTTTGAATTCTAAGATCTTTAACCTCTCATGCGAGATTATTTTCAATATATACCTTGATATATTTTGATACACTTTGATACATTTTAATATATTTTAATACATTTGGATACTTCTTGATACAAAATGAAAATAGAGATATAAATGTTAACTTTGCTCAATTTTTGAAAAGTTCGAAGTGTATCAAAGTCTATCAAAGAATATTCAAACAATATCAAGATGTTTCAAACTGTATCGTTAGAATTGATTTTCATTTTATTCATTTTAAAGGAAATGTACCAGTGTATCAAAGTATATGAAAGTGTATCAAAATGTTGCAAAGTATATCAAAGTGTATAATATCATTAAAAAATTGGTTCGAATTGCAACACCTGAATACATTTTGATACATTTTGATACAATTTGATGCATCTTGATACATTTTGATAAATTTAAATATATTTCAAAATGTCCACTAGGAAAGGTATCAAAATGTTTGAAAATGAATCAAAGTGTATCAAAAGTAGTTTGAATTGACTCCTTTACATACATTTTGAAACATTTTGATACGTTCTGATACGTTTTGATACACTTAAAATTTTCACTCACCGGTATTTGAAACTTTTTAATTGAATTACTTACATCGGTTAGTTTACGCAATGAAATAGTTTGAAAACCTAGCGTAGCCACGTGACATTCTTTTTGAGCTCTGCTAATGACAAAACCAAGATCACGTTGCTGATTGATTGGTAGCAAATACCATGGTAAATCGTAATAAATTGCTTCACTGATAGCTGTGCTCTCCTGGATAAGTATCTGGCCAGGCCAACACCAGATTATCAATTGCATAAATATAGTTACAATGTAAACAAAACATTTAATTGTTTCTTTTTGATTACTGCCGCTATTGTCCAGAATTAATGCGTAGCCACTTAGGCAGATGTTCAATCCACTTGTAATTAATTGAACAAAGATCATTGGGCTTAGTAAACCATTCATTTCGACAGCAATCCTACTTCGAGTAAGCAAAAATTTACAAAAAACATTTTCATTATGCATAAAACATAATAAAAGAATTTTTGAAAGTAGAAAGGTAGTACCTGAGTGTATGCTGATGATGCTTGATGTATTCTCCAAGAATAAATCCTAGATGAGTGTTATGCTCTTTGTAGAAAAAATCTGAGCAAGCATTTTTAAGATTTTTTTTCCCAATGGTGCTAAATCGAGCCCGTATTAATTTAAATTGACCACAAACATAAAGAATAAGAGTCATTATTATGGAGTCAACGCCAACTGCACCTGTGATACCAAATATTAAAACCATCGACTGAGAGCAAAATGCCATCTCGAAATTGGGTGTTCGCTGTAAATCCTTTCCGTACCTTTTCAAAATGAAGTAAAAAATTTAATTTTAGTTTTACAAGCAATCGATTATTAAAAGAAAATTGTTTATGTTTCACCATATATCAAGGGGAAGATTTCGAACGTAAGAGGTGCCATTAGCGTTTAAATGATTCTTCACCCACGTCCAGATGGAAACAGTCATAAAAGTACAAATATTGAAAACACCGAAGATGTAGAAGATCATGGTAAATCTTTTAGCTGCTTCTGCATACATTTCGAAATGTTGCCTTTCTTTTTTATCATCAGTGATGGACCAAAGTTCTTTAATACTTCGATACATTTGGCGAAATCTTTTTTGTCGCGTGATCATGTAAATCATTTTGAACAGCAGCAATCCCACTTCTATAGTTACGCAACCGACGTCTTGTTGTAACAGATACCAATAAAAAATCTTGCATCAATAGACGGCACCGAACAAAATTTCTTACAAATTTTTAGATATCTTATACAAAAGTAGTTTTTAACATTTTTAGATTGTTTTTAATGCAAAACATAGTTTTATAAAGTGCAGGAAAAATATTGATAAAAGTTGATACCTTACCGGCAAGTACGGAAATATCACCCCAATAAACAATTATTGTTAGAATTTGCGGTATGAAAACGGTAGATAATATAAAAATAAATAAACTTAGACGAATGTACGTGAATATCCTGAGAGCAGGAGTTACATCTGCTTGCATTGGCCACATACCCACAACGGAGAGCAAGCATTTATTTAGCCACAAGAAATCATTTATTGTTGAATGAACAGTCATTTTCCTGCGCATTCCCTGTTTCAATAATAATAATAAAGTTAGTTCAATTCTTTTATGTTAATAATTCTTTTGACTTCGATCCACAAAAGTTGGATTTGAAAGTTTGAAGTTTATGATGCAATTGTTAGTATGTAAATATATTATATCTAAATATCCATTTGCACTTAAAATTTATTTTACTTTATCAGCGTATTAGATTGCGTAGGAGAAAATTCTTGTTCTTTTTTTACGATTTTCCAAAAGTATAATAAAAATTTAATTAATTTTAGTTAATCACTGTCAAAGTCAATATTATATGATTTTTCTCTTTTATCTCTATTTTAATTTTAGATGAAAATTATATACTTCCTGTATTCCTCATCACGTTTTTAAAGCTTTTTTTTTTTAATAATTTTCCAACCGCAAAATGTATCGCAATTTCGTAACGGCGCTTCAATCACAATTTAATGCTTCACTTTTTCAGCAGAACGTGCTTCGTTTTTTGCGTTACTTTGAACGAACGTGTAAAAATAAAGTCAAATTGAATGGACTATTAGTGAAAAAAATTGTATATCAAAAAATGAATTAAAGAGAACGACGGAAAACTTTATGATAAATAAAAGAAAAACAGAAATGAGAAGGTCTTAGTCTTTTAAGTTACACAAAATGGCATAGAATTTTGTGCAGGATAAAAATATCTTTAGAAGTCGACGAAAGAAGCAAAAGAATTAAACTGTACTTCAATCACGAAAAAATATGTAGCATGCAGCAAGTGTTGCGTAGAATAGTAAAGTGCATGATTACAAGGAAGCGAATAACAGAAATATAAGATAGTATTAAGTCGGATATCTGAGAAAAAAAGGGAAAATTTGAGACTGAATAATATTCTCTGCCTATGCATGTCTATAGATGGATACCACTTACTACATACATTACGGCTCTTTGTGCATCTTTGATGTCGAAATTATTTCCCAGATTCCTGCTTGTTATTGTATAAGTCTCACGTTTTCTTCTTCCGTTATAACTTCGATTTCTGTTAAAATCATGAACTAAATTTTTATTAAATATTAATAGGCAGTAACTGCAGTCAAGTAACTTCGCAGTCTGTAAGTTATAACGTTACCAGTTCGTTCACTTCACTAACAGTTGAAAAATAAATTTGTAAATGTATGAAAAATAAAATTTTCCAAAGTAATCTATTGAGGAAATAATGATCTGTTTAAAATTAAAAATTTTTTATAATATTTGAATTTTACTTTTATTAGAATTATAAGTAATCTATAATTTTGTAATATTATAATATAATCGCATTTGGACTGTTCAAACAAGAAATTCAATTAGAAATTATGTTGGATTGTTAAAAATTAGTAGTTTCATTTGCTCTATTTCCCGTAGACATTTCTCAGTAAAGCAAAGTAGGACGCCGATGTGTTAAAAACCTAAAAAAAAAATTTTAAATCTTAAGCAAAAGCAAAATTTAAACTACAACTTCTGTAAAGTAATATTTGTAGAAAGGTATTGTTCATTTAACAATGAATTTGTATATCAACTGATACATTCGATTATTGATTTATAATTTATTTAAATTAAAAAAGTTCATCATTGATTGCAGGCTTACTTCAGTTAATTTGCGTATCGAGAGCACTTGTAAACCGAGAGCAGTGACTTGACATTGCTTTTGCGTCCTGAAGATGACGAATCCTACATCGCGCTGTCGACTAGCCGTCAGCTGGTACCAAGGCATCTGGTAACATACGTCGTCGCCAACAGCAGTGCTACTTTGAATGAGCAGCTGCCCGGGCAGGCACCAGACTACAAGCTGTACGAATATCGTCACGATGTAAATAGTGTACTTAACCATAGCTACTTGATTTCCATTGCCCAGCATCAAAGCGTAGCCGCTCAAGCAGATATTGACACCGCTTGTTACTAGTTGGATAAAGAGTACGGGGCTCAAAATTTCGTTCAGCTCCTTGGCGATTCTGGAATTTGTTTAATATGGTAAAATTTTAGTGTATACTTATGATAAAATAGACATGAGGCGGTGCGAGTCTCAAAGTTTCCAATAAAAATGCACAATTTCATTAATTAAGAAGATACTGAAATTTTTTAAATTATGTTTATAGAGAGTGCAATTTCCAGCTTCACACCTCCTTGAGTAAAATAATATGTTTTTTTTCTTAAAATACAGTACTTTAACGCTCTTTGATGATGCACAATGATTTGTCCGATTGTCAATTGCCTTTTTGTATCTACATTTGCAAATGTCAGTTTTTCGTAAGCATTTATTTGAATTAAACTATCAATGTTACTAAATCTGGTACGTATTAGTCTAAACTGACCACAAATGTGCAATATGAGAGACATCATAGTGCCGTCAAATCCAACTAATCCTGTAGCAGCATAAACCATGTTTATCGTCTGAAGGACGTAGATGATTTCAAAATTTGGGGTCTGCTGAACATCCACGCCGTACCTGAAAAGAAAAATATGATATATTTATTTTTAAAAAATTATTTAATTTTTTTCAGATGCTTACCATGCATTAAGCGGCAAAGCACGATTATAAAAAGAATTGTTTGCGTGCAGATAATTATTTACCCAAATAATTGTAGAGCCGCTCGTAAACGTAATGACATTGGATATTCCCGCGATAAAAAAAATAATGGTTGCTGTTTTAGCTACTTTAGCATAGTTTTCAATGTCTTCTCTTTCTTCCTTATCATTGCCAATCATCCAGAGATCCTTAGCACTTTCATAAAGATCGTAAAACTTCTGATGACGTGCTAGCATATAAAAAAGTTTAAAGAGCAACTGTCCTACCTCTATAGTGATGCAGCCAGATTCTATGTTATAAAATAAAAATTTACTATTTTATACAATTCATTCTATTTTAGTTTGCAAATTTGGCGACAGTTACTAGGCTCAATTAGAAGATAAAAGTAAATCACCTGCTATAATAAAGATGTTACTGCGATAAATACATATTGTAATTATTTCTGGAATAAAAAGAGTTACGATAAAGAAGATAGATACAGTTATTCGATAATAAGTAAATAATCTGTGGATGACAGAAACTTGTGGTTCCATTGGCCAAAAACCAATAAAAGTAAGTAAATATCTGTTGGGCCATATGAAATCGTCTATTGATGAACATTCTTTCATAATTTCAACTCTCTATAATGTTGAAGTTAGTGTTATTTGAAAATAACAATATTCTTAAAAAGTAGCAAAAATGGCTTGAAAAAAATATAAGCTTACTTAAAAGTTGACAAAACCTGTGTACAGACACAAATAGCCAGAATTAAATATAAATTAAATATAAATTTAATACCATACTTTTACTTCTTCTGCTTTACAATGTAAATCTTTTGATTTATATTTTATAAAAATTCTGATTAATTTACCTTTTATAGTTAAGAATATAACTACTGGTGTTTGTAATGTGACAAATAATAGTCTGCGATTAGCATTTTTTAAACCTTCCAATTTTTTCTTGTGCTAAATTTATTTTATTTTCCGAAATGACTCTAATTGAAATAAACAAAATTCGAAAGTATCATCGAATAGAAATTAATCCGACTGTATCGAGATATGCATCCAGATATGCTATACTTGGTAATAACGCGAGACTTTGCCCCTTTTGTGCATTTTTGATACACTGTAACATCTGGCTATTTATTATCAGCCTATAATTTTTACTGTTTTCGCCTTTCGCAGTTACATTCTATCTCTGCAAGTTTTTTTTCTCTGTAATCTTATTTTCCTGAAAGAACTACGATTTAATGGAGGTGGTAAACGAAGCTTATGAAATATTGAAAAGCCTCTGGCTGGTGCAGTTGAGTACCCCTCGCAGTCGAGAGTCTAGCACGATACAAATCAGTTCGTATGATGTACAAACGCAAGAACACAACATTTTGTAAATCCTCAAAGCAGTTTTGATCAAAAGATTCTTTTTTTTTATTATACATATTTTGGCAATTTTATAACACGCGACAGAAGTATAAACGATTCACATGAAAATTAATATCCTGTTGAAGCTGTAGAAGCAATGAAAAGCAGTCTTCTCTTATTTTGCGATAAGTAACTAATAAAAAATGTATTTTATCTCTGGATCATTGACTTATCTTTAATATAGGAATGATTTTTAAATCAAAAAGGTTTCATTGCTTTAACTTGATTTTTTTTAAATGACAAACAATTTTAGGTTTTAATTTTATTTATTAACTAATTTTTTATTGCTTTTATTTTCTTTATAATACATTGTTGATAAAAAAAGTTTTTTTATTTTATTTCAACATAAAATCATATCACAATTTACACCTTTGAAAGTATCTCGTGTAATATTATACATTTTAGAGTTCTTAGTGATTATCAGTTTACACATTATTTAATATTCTGCTTTGATCTTTAAATTACAGGTCTTCTCGGTCACTCCTTTGATTCCCTTTGAATCTCTATTAAACTCTTACCCATCGTTTCAGGTACAACACAGTAATAATATACAATAGATGCAAATACGCCGGTGGCGTAGAACCAAAACAAATAGCTGTCCCCGATGAGAGCCAAAAACGGTAAAAAGGTGGCCGCCGATAGCGACGAAAATACGGCCGCAGTCCCGCTGAAACTAAGACTGGCAATCGTCTTGAGACTCGGCGAGAATAATTCACTGACCAGGGCATTGGGAATACTGCCGCATCCCGTCGTGTAAGACATGCTGTAAACGATTATGCAAGTGCAAGGTAACCAAGTCAAGCTGACACTATCGAAATCGTACTCCAACAGCTTAAAATGTATCCCAAGACAGGTGAGGGACAGAGCCATGCCGAGGCTGGAGGTTATCAGTAAAAAGCGCCTGCCGAAACGATCGACCAACAGAGTTGACAGTAGACCTGTGATGATGGCACAACCTCCGCAAACTGTCACGATGATACTCGCTTTGAGATTCACTCGGCTTCTCGTTATTATGATTTCCATGTAATTATTTACTGCGTTGTATGCTCCAAAATAATGGAAGACGTTTATTGTGAACATCATTAAGAAATTTTTACGGTATCCTGAAATATAATTTTACAGATCAGACTGATGGAAATTTCAAAATTACGGATTTACTATAGGAGGGCGTACAAGCGGCGGGCCATGTTTTTGGGAAAATAAGATTCTTTAAGTTTTAAAAAATAGCCGAATACGTTCTCCTGACTTTGGGTAGTTTTTTAAATCTCTTAAAGTATATTTTCAAATTAAATGTTTTTCCAAACATTGCCTGATAATTGCTTACTCACGCTAAAATCATAGTTTTAACTAACATTATCAAAAAATAAGTCAGTTTCCTACCACGTTTAATGAGTGACTATTTGGCAAAAAAAGTGAAATTATCATAATGTGAATTTTAATAAAAAGTGAAAACTAAAATGCTTAAAATTTATTTAACAAAATTTTAGTTTTCATTTACAGGTATTATATTTTACTTACTCGGACTTTTCAACTCTTTCAGCCTATTCTTGAAAGACATTTGCGAGGAGTTGACGTAGTCCTGCAGCTCTTGCAGTTCCTGTTTAACATTGTCCTTTCGTCGGAACCACCGAAGAGCAGCTTCGGCCTTATCTACGTTACCTGTCATGATGTGCCGATAGGGTGAGTCAGGTATGAGGGGGAACAGCACGAGGAATAGAATATTGGGCACGAGGCTGACGTAGGCGAAGACTTGCATCGATATGTACGGTCCCATGAGATTACCCACGAATACGCCGATTGAATGGATCATTATATTCCACAATACCTGCAGATGTCAAGATTATTGCAAGCGAATTACGGGAGGAATATCGAAGCGATCGAAGGTCGAAGAAGGTCGTGTTTTCTTTTTTATAATAATGAATCGCTTTGGGATCTGAGTACTGCATCATTGCTTCCGTCGGATATTTAGCTTTCGCAGCAGACGAGATCTGCATTGACGTTCAAGTGGAATTTTACTCCGAGATTGAATTATTGCCACATTACGATATCAAAGTAGCAAATAATTCAGAGAGATACCAAAGCAAATCAGTATTAATCTACTTTGTTTAACTTAAGCAACCTGAAGTTGAATTATAAAGAGAATAAAATTGATAACAGTAGCGCTACCATTACATAACAGCTAATTTTCTGATAATTTGTGATATTTATAACAATTAAATTTCTGCAGCTTTCCGATTGTAAATTATTTTTTAAATTTCATAAGATAACGAAAAAGTAGAGGTAAAAAATTTACTCCAAGTTTATGAATTCATTAGAATTCGTTCGTTTAGTTTATCCCGAAGGCTAGTTTTACCCTTAAAAATACCTTTTTCGAACTGTACTGTACGTGAGACAATATTGTTTAGAAAAATATGAAAATTATCAAAATACAAATAGCTGAACCTACACGTCTAACCGCGAAATTACTTATAGTAAGCTCAAATTTCTAACTCCGCAATATCGACTTCTTCGACCAACGAGCGTAGCCTCGATCTCAACAGATCGATGACATTCGCATCGGTTGCGATCGCGCGTGTCTCGGATTGAGAATTATTTTTGACTGCTAGCCAGTGAGCCACGGATCTCAGGGTCGGCAATCTCGGCGAGGTAGAGAGACAGGGTGGTCCACACCATCCCTATGGCGATACCGAAAAGGAAACGGGCGGCGTACAGCCAGTGGACCGTCAGCGCCGCGGCTATGCAGACCCAACCGCTCAGCAGTGGAACACCCGAGAAACACAGGGACATTTTGCGACCGACTGTATCTGGAAGTAATTATTTCGATTTATCAGTTTGATTGAATTTCTACTGGCTTTTGGCGAATAAAATGAAGATTCAAAATCATTTGAGCCTGTGAGGGTAAAATTGCCACTTTACGTATATTGTTAAATTTATGTAAAATCCAATTTTATGCACGCTGAATCAAAACATGATTCGCAATACGGTCATAATACTTTACACCCATATAATAATCCATACCCATTATATAATACTACCCTCCACGGAAATCACATTTGGGTATAAAATTTTACCTCCTTATTACGAAAGCTTCCATCATAAAATTAACATTAGAATATTCTTAAAATATATTACTGTAAATTTAAGTAATTCTTTAAAAAAAAAAAATGAAGTAAAACATTTTAAGTTACAAAGATATTATATTCAAGTTATGTTTGCCTAATGAAATCAATATTTTTAATAAAAAATATTTAATGAAATTTTTTGCATCTACCATTCATATAAAATCTAATATTCTTTTCTAAACAACTAATAAGATTGATTATAAATACAGGGAAAAAACTTACCTTGTGCAATGGCACCTCCGACAGCTCCGAATATCCTACCGATGTTGATAAGCGATGCTATCCAGGACAATTCTTCATCGGTAGCTTTCGTAATACCGTCAACTTGTTCCTGCAGCGATAATTTCGCCAAGTACGGTGACGACCAGCCATTAGCAAGACCGACGAGCAACATCGCAAAACTCACTAATAGAATGTTTTAATAGATAATTAAATCTTTGATCAAACTACTACGTAATGAACTATTCTATAGTATTCTAAATAATTCCTGCAACCCAACACTGTTAGAAAACTTCCACGTTTATAGATATATAGTTTGTTAGCATTTGAGAAAAAAAATATAACTATAGTACATGAAAGTTTTCTTACAGTGTATACCTAATGAATTGTTTTAAATAATTCATGTAACTGTTAATAACATTTTAAGGTATCCGGTCCTTTAATCAGAAGGTCTCTGGTTCGATCCCGGATTCCAGCAAAAACTGACATTGGAACACCACAGAATTTATTTACAAGTGTCTAATAACATCAATGCTCAGGTGGTTTGGAAGTCACCTTTATAAGCCGTTTATCCCGTCGTGATTTGGCAAGCCGCAAGGTAGCGTAAAAGTCGACGTTAAATAAGATAAAAAAGTGAACTATTTTAAATAATTCATGTAACTGTTAATAACATTTTAAGGTGTTGCAAAGTTTTCAAAGATACTTTAATAAGGTAATTGGAAAGCATTGTAGTTTTAAAATCACCCGTGCATAATAGTGTAAATTAGAAAAAAGGTTTTTGCAGAGACTTAGGTGCTTTGACCTTTTTATCTTTGATTATGTTGCAGTTGTTAATCAACTTTGCTATCAGCCACCGATAACGCATAATGCCCTTCATGACAGTTTTCACTTTTTATACAAATTTTTTCAAGTGTAATGCAAATTTATTAATGATTTTCAAATTTACGATTGTTTTTTTTTTTTTTTTGTTTAAATTATTACATCTGTTTTATAAAAATTTCGAAGTAATAAAGTCTCTCAATGTCAATAAATAATAAAATTAAAAATACGCGATAAAGTATAATTAGGTATAATTACTTACAATAATGCATCAATTATTCTGACTTTAATAATATTATACAGTAGTTTTCATTTTAAAGTACACTATAAGTAAAATACACCTCGTCCGTCGATTCGCTCAGTTGAAATTATTTTTTGTTATTTACTTATTAGAAAACACACATTAATTTAATGAATTTACTTTAATGTTGCATTTCATTTACACTTGAAATGTTCCTTACTCATAGCTAAATTATGAAAATGTTCGTTTTAATTTACTAGAAATTTGAATTTGCGCGCTCCGCGCGCGTACATTTTTTTCAAGTTGTCTTTGTTTGTATTGTTGACTAAATTCGTAAATGCTCTAGTTTCCTTTAAAAATCATTACGAAGTTAGTTCCACGCGGAGCAGCTAATGAATTCTTTGATCACCCTCATGAAATTGTGAGAAATATTAAAAAGCTTACGTGTAAAACTAGCAAGGTACTGTGACCAGAAGATTTTCTTAGATTGACTCAATTCTTTGTCCAATCCATCAGATTTTATTTTCTTCATTATCGTTACCTGCGAGCTGAACGGTTTCGCGTTCTATCTTTTTCATTAACCGACGTTAATGAGACTCGAGATGTGATGTTGGGTCACAGACTAACAAGTGATTATTGCAGTATCTTTCATTATATTTACGCGCCCCACCATCCTTATTTCACCTGACAATCTTTCTTCTTTGCAACCTTATCTCTATAAATTTATTACTAATATGCATATATTACATTTTTTATACGATATTAGAGCCATTTTATCAGCAAAGAGGATTTTGAACATCAATAATCTTACAAGTTACAGCTATCAATTTATATATACAGACTCCCGAATATGCCTGATTTCTTTGCATTGCGGTAACTCGTAACACGTTTGAGTCTTTCATATGCCGTATTTGATATCAACTATCCATTATTTCCTTAATTCTTTTGCATTGAAATTTTTTTGTTTTTTATATTAATAGTATAAGAATATTTTGATCACAACGCGTAAAAAAACTTCGAGAAACAAGATTATTCATAATCTACATAATAGCTGCCAGATTTGGAACACAAGATCCATTCAATATCAATATTATTTTTCTTATTAATGTTTAAAAGTTATGAAAATGTCACCTGAATTATTTTCAGAAAGTTCAGCACTTTTCTTTCTTATTTTTAAACCTCAAATTGTTAATGCAACGACAGTTTAAAATTCATACATAAAACGGGATTCTCGTTGTTTTTTACCTGTCTCCGTGCATCTTATCTCATTTTCGTGCATTCAAAATACGCATCACGAGACAGTAATTCCAATTACAAATAATATATATTCGCCTGGATTTGTTTGCAGACAGATTTTTTTACGCTAATGAGACAATAAGATAGTATTTGATTTTCGGTAAAGAAGATGGTGCAATAAGCCGATTAATGAAGGAAACGTTGGCCGGTTTCTCTTGCAATCCTCGAAGCGGCAACAGGGTATGATAATAAAAAGAGAGTCATTACGATGTCTGTCGAACTGAAGAATTGTTAGCAGCTAAATTTTTTCATTTTCTGTTTTCGAAAATAATCTTTGAAGAATGGATTAATTATTCGATTTTAAACTTTTTGTTTCACTCAAAAGGTGCTTTGGGATATTGAGAATAATAATCCAAAATATTACAGATGGGTAAAATATGTAAATGCTCGTATTTTGAATTCTACCACAGCCTCTCTTGCTTTGCTCTTAATGCCTAATATGATAGTTCAGTCGAAATTGCCCCTTTTTGGGGAAGTCGAACATGTTTGGCATTTGTTTTTGGAATCGTTTTCTCAGAGCAGCCCCGATATCGGGCCAACAACCCAAATTCTGTACTCGGGTAGAAACTTTTGTTGAATTACAAAATTAGAAAAAAAAGCAGGCCCTTTTTTTGGTTTCTATTTTATGCTGATGCGGATGCAGCGGCGGCTCGATTCGGGAGCATTCGGCGTGCTTCGGGTCTGCCGAGCTTTTGTTCGAGCCACTAGGCGCGTTTGATCGACGCGACTTATGTGTTATGGTTTATGACTTATTGTCGTTCCAGTACCAATTCCCTTGTCTAACCATTATCTGAGCGCACTTCACGTGGGATATATCATCTTATAACCATCTTATAATTGTCTTATAATGGTTAGACAAGGGAATTGGAACTGGACGCCAATGGAAACGACAATAAGCCATAAATCACCTGCTGTCTCCCTCGCTCTGCACCGTTCGACTCTCTACTTACTGCAGCTGCCCGCTTAATTCAAATGCTCGCAGGGCTGTTTTGATTAAAAATTATAAATTTTAATCTGAAATTAGGAAATCGGTTTATTAAATAAAATTTTCGTTGATTATTAGAAAGATTTGTATGTTAACTTTTTCTTTCTGTGACTTTAGGTTGTTGATCCGATATTGGGGGTACTTTATAGTGGATCATATAAAATAAATGCAAAAATATTTTTAATAGATTTTTTACGGAACAATCAGAATAAGAAATTTTATTTTTTTAAAGTATACATAGTACTATTTGTAAGAGCTGCCAATGCTTTAAAGTATTTCACATAATTGTGTCAAAAGTTCTACAACGTTACTTTGTAGGGGCTGCTTTTTTATTCATTTAAATTAATTCTTTTACCATTCAAGCCTGGCGTTTGCAGCGTTCCGGGATTAAATTACGTTGTTAAAAAAATTCATTCAAGTAAACTACGTTTCTAATAATTCTCGTAATGCGTCGTCATGCGCACTAGCTTAATTAGTCGCCTGAAGACCTTCCGGAGAGAGGTCGGAGCCCTTTGCCGTGGGGAGAGGGTCAGGTTTGAAGCTCGGATTCTGATAACGGAAAATAAATTAAAAGCGGATGTTATGTAAAACCGTAAAGTTAATTTTATATCATGCAAGTTAAAAATCTAAGATAAATTAACGATTCGGCCGAGCGCTGCCTCGTGCGAGCGCTTTTGACTATAATCCGCGCATTTATCGCTGCGTTAATTTATGCGTAATATTTTGCAGTCTCCTGCGCTTCGTACTGTCTAATGAATAATTACAATTGATAATGCTCTGCTTTATTATTTATACTATAATTATAATTTAATATAATGGTAATTGTTGTAACTACTAAATTGTTATTAATGTTAAGATATTTGAACATTAATGATAAATAAAACTGTGTTTCAAAGAAACTTTGAAAACTAATTTTTGTAAAAGTAAGGGTAAAGATGTCATTTTATTTACATTTTTTGTTATTATTTTGCAGAAATTTTACTGCCATGAAAACTTAGGAAAAGAGAGCGACTTGAGTGTATTAATACTAAGAGATGCGCGGAGACAGAGGAACAACGAAAAAAAAACCAGAAAACGGTAGCTAAGGAAAATATGAAAACTGGTAAAAAAAAAAAAAAAGAAAAAGAGAAAAAACTAAAGCGAAGCTGAAAGGTATAAGAGAGGACGCGAAGGAACGGAAAGTACCGCGAGCAGGGTGATACAAGTTATGATGCGCTACAAGGAGCCACTACGAAAAATAAACACTTCGGCTTAATGTGCTACGAAGACGGAAAGTGCAACGTATCTAAGAGTGCAGCTGCATAAAAGTAAGCAGGGAATCGCGTAAAAAATGAACATCAAAATCAGTTTAGACAGATTTTCCCGGTGTTTTCTTTCAATAATTTTCTAATTTTTAAAATACGTCTTTGAATTACAATCATTTTTCATAAAGAACAATGCCGACAGCAAGAAACCTTGACAGGCTGTTAGAAAAATTAAAAATGTCCATTTTGATATAAATTTATAGAGCAATATCTGCGAAATAATTTAACGGTTAAAGGAAAGAACTCGAAGCAACCAATTACATAAAAATATTTTCAAATGGGTGACGATACCTTCTCGCTCCCCACGGAGCGATAAACCTGACCCCGATCAACTTGTTTTTTTCCAGCTCTTTCATTTGATTGCTGTGAAGGTGGCGAAAAATTGTATCAATCATTCGTATTCTGGTTTAAACTATCACTCTTGAAATCGAATATTTCATTCCATAAAAAGCATTAGACACGTGTCCCTAAAAGTCGAGAAGTTTACTGAGGCAGGTCGAAGATGTTTCAGTGTCTTTTCCGTTTGCCACTGAAAAATTGTGCCAAGCTATGTTTTTTTGCAAAAATATCATGGGGACAGTTTGTCGCGCGGTTATGTTTATGGTTCCGTGGAGAGTGACAATATATCGTTCCTCATTTCAAAATATTTGTATATAATTGGTTACTTTCCATTGACCACCAAACTATCTCGCAGATATTGTAAGTGTCTTTAAATATTATTTTTCATTTTTTTTTGCCTTAGAGGTCAATATCGATTTTCCTTTATAATTCAGTTTTCCTTCTAGATAAATTTTATTTTAAAATATCTTCTAACAGCCTGTTGAGGTTTTTTACAATCATTTTCTTTATATTTATTTATTTCTTCTTTATGAAAATAATTCAAGACTAATTTTATTTACAAGGAGCTGAGAGCACCCCATTCGTTGACCCTAGACTTTGATGAAATTCCAGTGATTACTTTTGTTCTTAAAATAAATAGACGTCTCGGCATTTTTTTGAGACTAGAAAAAAAGTGTGACGAGAGAGAGAACGTTCCATCTTCGCCAACCGACCCGACAATGTAAACATTAGTTCGCGACTCTATAAGGAGTTAATTAATTGATGAATTTTCTTTCTAAAACATAAGTTGTTAAGCCGAAGAATTTGCAAAACGAATCCCTACAAAAACCTTTAGCTTAATATTTTAAAATATTAGAAAAAACTGCTGAATGTAGATTGAGAATAACAAGCAAGAACTGAAATTTAAAACTTCTTTTTTTTAGATAATGTTTAATAGGTCAATGTAGTGATTAAGTATTCGAAATGCAAATGAAAGCCATTAAAAAATTAGCTTTATTCAAAACTGATTAAAAGTCAAAGCTTTTCTCTAATTTACATTTTCTATAAATAATTTTCTTAACATTTCTATTACAAAAAATCCAGTTTTTGTAAGCATCATTTCTCTTAGAATTTCCACGAAAAGGGCTCATACAATTTTTGCTACGTTCCATTTAGAAAAACTGGTTTAAATAATTATAATTTTTGGCGTATTATTCTTTATTCAAACAATATAAATTACACGAAGCTTTAGATACTTAAGTACACCGTGAAACTTCAAAAATGTTTCGTGTCTCCTTAGAACAGGATTTGCTCATTAGTAGCGAACATCTTGCATCGTCTTGCTTAAATAAAATTAATATAAAAAATCCTAATGAATGAGCGTAAAAAGAAGTAGCTCTAAGAGAAAAATCCTTTACAAAAGAGTCTCAGTTTGATTCACACGTTTCAATGATTTCCCGAAAGAAATTTACGAGCGATCAGACCTACATTGAAAAAGAGTAAAATAATAAAATCTCTACATTTTTTTTTCAAAATCCACTCGAATTTGCGCATATATACTCTTTTTTTTTCTCGAAAAAAATAGGTCTATAAACATTATTTTTTTCTCCTCGCTCTCCTCGTCGCGCGCTTCTTTTTCTCTCCGTCGCAAATGCTCGGGTAAACAAGCTCTCGCCTCTTATACGACGCGTGTACAAGCCCTCGTCGAAACGTCGCGCGCGACACGGGAGACGAAAGCAAAGCTAGCGTGGAAAAATGAGTGAACCCGAAAGCTCGGGGTGTCTGCACAGGCGGCCAGTATCGCAACGAGGTCGCGGGCTCGAAAGAGAGAGAGAGTTTCGTCCCAAGTAGAAAAAGACGCCACGCGTCAGACGGTCGGTCGGCTGCGTGCATTGCCGAGAGGTGGCGCGAAGCTGCCCTCTTCCAGCTCTCGCAGCTATAGGCAGCTTTCTCGACCTAACCTATTCAGGGGGCAAAGGGAGCAAAGTAAGGCTAAGAAAGAGACTCGTTCGGGTTCTCTCTCTTAGGGGGTGCATCGTCCTCTCTCTCTCTCTCTCTCTCTCCCTCTTCAGCTATAGAGTCCCGTTGCGCAGGCGCCCTTCGTCACTGGGTCGGCTCACCCTCTCCCTTTATGCTCCGTGTTACCAGCGCGACGAAGCGCCGTCGGTGCAGGCGCACCAGAACCAAGGGGGTGCAGGCGAAGCCCGACTATGTGGGTGTACGGTATCAACTGAAAACTCTCTCCCAGCCAGCTCTGCGCGCGTACAATGCCGCGAATGCGCACGCGCCCTGCGCTCGCTCCCGAGCGTTATTAACATTCGCTCTTTTCGTTCCCGTTGCTTTGCGCTCGTCTCGAAAAACTTGTCAAGCTCGGGTCCGACTCGAGGAAGGAACCGAATTTCGGGACGTACGAGGGGAGGTAACCAGCGTCTCCGAGGCGAGTCCGCCTTCGGCACTCGTAATTCGTACGGGCCGCCTCGTGGCCCGATCGTCAGATGGAGCTTCGGTCGGCTTTCGGCCGAGCCACCCCTGCGCGAACTCGAGGCTTTCGACCCCGCGACTGAGCACTCGGAGCGAGATGGAGATAGAACAACAAGGATATAGGGTCGCACGCACACACGCAAAGACGGGCTACGGGGGAGATGAAAACACGTCGCGGGGCGCAGAATAGACGAAAGCTCCGATTTAGCCACCGTTGCAGCAGAGGCTCGAAGCCGCGTCCTCGGGGCGCTTGGACTTTGACCGTAAGAGTGAGGGAGACTTGAACGGACCGCGAGAGGCTCGGGAAAAGAGCTGTCAGAGCTAAAGCTGCGCGAGACTGCGCCTACGCGCTCGACGGAGACACGGAATCGGAACGAGTCGCCCCCGCGAGAGAGAGAGAGAGAGAGAGAGAGGAGGCGGGGAGGGGGAGAGAGTTTTGTTGCGCGCAAGGCGGTTCCAGAAAGCGGAATCTCCGGCCTGCCTGCCAGTGGCGTTTTTGTTTTCTCTGCCCGACGATCGAGCACGGCCCCCAAGGCAGCTTTCGCGCGAGAGGCAGCAGCGGCGGCGGTGGCGGCGACGCGTGTGTGTGTGCGCGTATGCGTGTCCAGGAAGAAATCACGGAAGAACGGGGAGAACTGAGCACGCGTGCACCCCCCGAGAACGGGAGGCTGAGCGAACGAGAGTCGCGCGACCTGGCAGCGGACGTCGGGCGGCTTCTTCCGTCGAGGGAGGAGGAAAGAGTCGCATCGAGTATCCGCGGCGTCGAGTCGGTGGGCAGAGGAACGGAGTGCTGGGGAAGCAGAGAGCAGAGGCAGAGGGTGGCTCGGGAGTGTCGTGTCGCGCGTCCACCATTTTGTAGATCGTGTGTGCGCGCACTCTCTCCGTCTTTCTCCAGCCGCAGCAGCAGCAGCGGCGGCGGCAGCAGCCTCAGTATTAGCAGCAGCAGCTGAACTCTCCTGACCCTGGTGGAGGAGAGAGAGAGAGAGAAAAGTGCCTGCACCCGACGAGGATGGGACGTGGAACGGTCGGGCAGGAGCCAGGCGCCACGTCGAGCTTCGGTACGGATGGACTGACCTCCGGCCTCGGGAAGGAGTAAAGAGAGAGAGAGAGAACAGCTGAAAGGAGGGAGAGAGAGAGAGAGAGGAAGTGCGGGATGCTGCTGGTGGAAGAGGTCGTGTTGTTGGTGCCGTTGTCAACGATGCCTCGCCTCGTGACCCCGCGAGCCGACATGATGATGACGTGATAAGGTGAAAGTGGGTTAAAGGCGGAGTCTGACCGAATGGTTCATCTTGCACGCTCGAAGAGCTCCCTCGTCGTCGGGGCGAAGAGTTCGCGGCTGCTTTCGCGGGAGAGAGCTCGGCAGGAGGAAGGGGAAAAAACTCGCAATAATCCGCCAAAATGGCAGCGTCGGAGGCACGACCCAACGAGGTCACGGCGTGTCGACGAGCCGTGTCGCAGCTCGGTACGGCCCGCTAGAATCGGAGGAGCACCAGTAGTTCCTGCGGATCTCTCATTGCCGAGCGCACGTAATTGAGAAGGGGGAGGGAGAGAGAGAGATCTCTCCCAGCCGGTGCCAAGCGACCGATTGTCCTATGAGGAAGCCACGACAATCTCCGTTAGACGCGTCTTTTGCTTCGTTTGATATATCGAATAGTTAGTGTCACCTTCGTTCGAGAGCCGCAGGAGAGGAGAAGCGCGAATGCGGCCGGGCTTGTCGAGTAATCAGTGGAACAAAACAAAGTAGGCCACCTACCTCGTAGTTTACTGCTGTCCCGTAACGCAAGGAAGTATTAAGTGAAGTGCAAGAGGCGGCCGAGCGCGGGGAAAAAACCGAATAGGATTAATTGTGCTCCACGAGTTGTTGTTGTTGTTTTTTTTATGATTTTTCAAGGCTCAGCAAAGTGATTTTAGATCGAACGGCAAGCGGGCTTAAACTAGCTGAAGATAAGTGAATTGTGAAAGAGTGTCTTTGTCCGTGAATGTGCTTTTTTGCCTTTTGATATAAATTAAGGATCGACTGGGGGTGCTGCAACAATTGTGCTTCGTTTCGCGTGAGTACGAGAGACTGCACCCTAATATTGTCGCTAAAGAGCGTAGGTTAGAACAATGTTCTCCTCGTGCAGCGTTGTGGAGCATTTGTATTCGTTAAAAGTAGCATTTACATCGTAAATACTTGTTATTCGAAATACTTTCTTTGTTCAATCTTTGGAGAAAAAGTGCTTTTTTCTTAATAAGGATTTCTTCTTAATAAAAAAAAACAAGCCCTTCATTAAATGCAGTTGTTTTTGACTAATATAAAATAATGTCAATAAAATATTTAATCTTTCTTGATAAAGGTTACTTTCAAAAATAAATTTTGAAATCGTAATTTTGAAATAAATATTTACTCGATGCTTGATAAATATTAATTAATGATACGTACACGTAAATCATTGGAAATTTAAATAACGAGAATAATCATTTTTCTTTTTTTAAATAATGATTCTTGCTTGAAGAAAATAAATGTTTAATTATTATCTTCAAACTTCCAAAAATAAAGTCCTTTGTTGATTTAATGTATTATAAACGCCTTCATTGAATTATTTGGATGGATTGCGGACGTGAGTCACTTGATTTAGGAAAATAAACTAATATCCGGACAGTGATGTTGAATAGAGTAGCGAAAAAGATTTAATTAACGTCTTTGGATTCGCGACACCATTCATTTAGTCTAATTTAATAGTAAATTAAATGGTTTAGAACTTCCCGTAAAAAAAGTGAAAATATTTGGTTACTGAAGAAGTAATACTTTTTTGTATTTATATCAAAGATGGAAAATACTACTAATTAACCCGAATTTAAAACTTGCTTCTCAATTTCACGGATTATCTTCTCCTTAGCAACAACCTAAACGATCAGTTTAATCGTAGAGCAGGTTCTCTTTTAAATGTCCATAACTTGTTGCAATTAAAATTCATTGTCCACATCCATCCTCGTCTTACGCAGCTCAATTTTCCCTCTCATTCTTCGATATGTACTTTCTATACAGGTTGTAGTACTGCTTCGTGGTGCATTAAAACTTTAATGTGGAATCATCGAACATGGAAAGCTGGACGCTCGCCAGCTTTCCCTACCTTTTGCGTATCCGTTTGTCAGGGCTTCTAGAGATAAATAGGAGTACTAACAAATAGAAAGACATAAATTAGAAAAATTCGTTATACTTCCTTAAAATTTTCGAGCTCGATACTTTCATTTTAAAACTGTTTAATCGAAGTTTCATTAGTGTTCGTTTTGCAAATCTAGTTCATCCATTGCGTTCGATGATGTTTAATCAATTATTTTTCATTCTATAAATATACGTAAAAAAAAGAACAATCATGCAAATAAGAACCTAAATTAACAAACTAACTAAATTTCTATATTACGATCTCCAAGTTTCTTACATAAAACAAACTTTTAAAACATTCTTTTTAAATAGATCTCAATTGCTTAATGCCAATTCGTGATAGAAGCTCGGACAAATGCATTATTTTTTCACATAGTTTGCTAAACTAAAATTGTTTATTATACGGGTAGAATTGTTGATTTATTTGAAATATAGAAACGTATTCGTGGATATTAAAATAAGCATGTTAATTTTTCGGGGGTAAATGATAGGATGATTATAAGTTTTTTATACAATATTAATCCTTCAAAATTTGCATAATGGATTATATCGTCACTTTAGAGACTTCTCGGCGTTCAAAAGGGTTGGATCATTTTTATAGACCGATTAAATAGACAAAGACAAATTAAATATCAAATGGCAAATTGCGAATGATTCTAACAGAAAAATTTCTCAAAAAAAAAAAAAATTAATGAAAAGCTTACGTTCTTTTGATTTTGGAACACTCTAAAAATTAAATGCAGATTCATAAGATTTTAAAGTGTAATTGTATTTCTCGAAATTATTAGCTACAAAAATTATAGACCCGATGAAGTAATTTGAAGATTTATCCAGAAAATGGCAATTTTTCAATTCTATACCTCTCGAAGCTCATGATTAATTTGCACAAGTATTATATGAAAAGTAATTCTCCCTGATCCTCCTCGTAATTAAAAATTGCAAGAATTTATTCAAGCGCAATGAAAAAAGCGAAATCCAGGCACATACGTGTATATATGCACGCTCGCTCCTTCGTATATAAATCTATATATATATATAAATCACGACACGATACGAAGCCATTAGAATTCATACGAAATATGTCGGTGCATCGCAAATGGTTTTCATTTTGCTAACTGAATATGATTTGCCATCCGACTGAACATCTGGGTTAACATCCTTCAAACGAAGATATCGGTCCCAGCCTCATTCTCCCTTCCTATACGTGTACTCCTTTTAACTTTATTCTTGTACTCTTAATATTAATATTGTAAATTATTTTTCTCTTACTTTGCCTACTCGTAGTTTCTATTGTGAGACTGTTTTGTTGAGACTAATTTTAGCTGTAACTCATTATTATATTATTGTTTATTGCAAATCAATAAACGTATAAAGATGTACAATCAAATATTCGCACACTAAAGACCATTTAAATAACACTGTAGATCGTTCGTTTAGCTCTGGCAAATTTTCATTCTAATCGCTATCTTTTTACTTTTTCCGTTTAAAAAAAAACCGCTTTCAATTGCTTGGCACTTCAAATTTTTACAGTTACAGTTATAAAAGTAAATTAAGATAATTTTAACTGATATTTGCACTTGCGATCGTGAAAAAAAGTATCCAGAATAGAAGTAGATTTCAAGTGAATGTAAAAACAATAATTTAGACAAAAACATGCCTCATGATTTATATCACTTTTTATATGCTCTCCTGCATAAAAGTGCCAAGTTTTCACAATTCTGTTCCGCCCACTTTAAAGTGCTAGTATTGATTTAGAAAGAATTGCTTTTTTTACAGTCGCAAGATAACGTTTTTTTTTAAATATCTCAAAAAAAAAT
Source organism: Ormyrus nitidulus (assembly GCA_900474335.1). Lineage (NCBI taxonomy): Eukaryota > Metazoa > Arthropoda > Insecta > Hymenoptera > Ormyridae > Ormyrus > Ormyrus nitidulus. Next base: position 21,852 of record UCOL01001987.1, read on the forward strand.
AAACCCGTAAGGCTGTAAAATAGTATAATATGCTTACACTAAAAAAATAATGATAGTTTTGTAATACCATGGGTGGAAAGTACTCATAAAAATGACGATTTTCCATTTTTGTTTAGGGCGCCGCAACGTATAAATAATGTGTACTCAACTTATAAGGTTCCCTCGAACAGCGTCGGTAAAAAAATTTCGGGTAGTCTCGCTCACTGAAAATTTGAATTCTTTTTTATTTAGAGACTCTCTATTTTCTAAATTTTATTATAAGATTATTTTCTTCTTTTTTTAATTTCCTGGTGTAAGAAAATTTTAAAACTTTATATATATAGAACCGAACAAACTAAAATAAAAAGATGTATAATAGATTGTCACAAAAATGTAGAATAGAATCAAAACACTTTTGTGTAAATATTTATATGTTAAACTCAGAAAAGGATTCTTTTAACTAAAGAGTAATTCGTTTTATAATCATCCAGCGGATTGTTTTAACTTCAAAACGGTTCTGTTTGTGACAAATGGATTTATATTTAATTGTAGAGAATTAACTCAAGCGGGACAAGTTTATTCCAACGCTATTTTTTCGGTTAAATGAATCCATTTGAAACAAAAGAAAATCCGCTTCAACCCTGTTTTAAAAGGAATTCCTCTTCGAATTTCTCTTAATCAAGAGGATCCTTTTTTTTGAGCGGAAAATTAGTATTTTAATTCATAAATACAATGTTTCACAGTTTCGGAATATTCAGATTCGAAAAATTGTTAAGGCATTAAATTTGATTAATTTCAACTAAAAATTCTCCTTTCGAACGAAAAACTTGAAAATCTGCGATTGCCATTTATCACGCGTTCTTAATTATTTATGATCTCCAACAATAGGAAAAATTTATGTTTCGTATATCATATTCTTTGAAGCATAAACTATTTTCATTTTAAGTAGACTACAGCGAATATCACTTTTCGAAATATAATTCTCGCTGCTACATTTCTCCGCTCGCAATCTCCGGCAAATAAAGTTGAAACTGGGTCACCTATAAAGTCTAACGTGCGTAGGTCCAAAAAATTCTCCTATCGTCTTCTTTCTAATTTTTTGCGCAAATGAAAAATTAAGAAAAAATCTATTTATAATGACGAAATGAGATTGTCAATGAATTAATACCTTTTACTGCACAATGCAAATGATTGAAATTGATGAAAGAGTTTTTTTCTCTTTGATTTCCTTTTTTTTTCAAATTTTTATTGTAGTAGAGAATTTTTACTTTTACAAATTCAATAATAGTTTTGAAACCTACTATTAATTTGAAATGACTAATAAACTAAGAAAATATAGCCAAAATTAAATTATAATTGACACATCAATTATAATTAACTTTTAAAATTATTTCACGAAAATATTATTTTTTAAATGCGCAAGTCGACAAAATTTTTGAAACCATTGGAAATCAATTATATACTATTTTTAACAGTTAGATATAGTAAATAGCTACAAAATTTGGCTGAAATTGTTTCAAATAAACCAGATAGGGTTATTTGCATGTGCAAAAGTTTTGATTAAGATACGCCAAGTATTTGGAACAGGCAGTGCGAATTACGTAAATGAAAGTTATTAAACAAATACCGTATACTAGTAAACTAGTTGTTCTAAGTCAAAAAGTTCAATGTTCGCTTATATTTTTTTTTATTTTTTATTCAAACCTTAGTTTCTTTTAGAGTGAAAGTATTTTCTTAAAAATTTAAATAAGTCAAAACCATCGTTTGCAACTGAATTACGGATTTAAATTGTTACAAGCTTTTATTGCATTTTTAGTTATAAAGTTTCACTTTAAGTAGACGAAAATATATCAGTGGAAAAGCAACTTCTGAGCAGTACTTCTTCATCGCGTCTTTAAAAAACGAGAGAAAATTTCACCATTTACCCTCTATGACCTACTTTCCAGCTCTTTATCTCACGTCAAGATTTCATGCGACTATGACTTCGATTCACTCTGTCATCTTCTTTTTTGATTTTCATATATTTTTAAATTAAAAAGGAATCTTTAGCTAACAAGAGATCTCAATTTTTCTTAAAAGCTTTATCAATAATTAGTTTCTTGTGCAAGAGTGACTTTCCTTTTAGCTGTTAATTAGAGTTTAACTCTTGACCCTTGTAATGCCTTCTTATATATATATATATATAGTGGAAGCACTTAAAATTAAATCCAAATCCATAGAATTCAAGATAATAAAATTTTCATTTCAAACGAAGATAATAAAAGTGCCATAAAATAATCTAAGGGATCATAGTATTGTTAGTTACCCGCGCGAATTAATTAAAAAAGACTAGGCAAAGAATAAAAAAGAATTAGCGCCGTCGTCATCATTCGTTATATACATCCGCGGATGATTACTTCGTCAAACTATATGCCTTTAAGTCTAGATTTTTTTTTATTCACAAATTTCACTGTTTTGTCGCTTATCACACCTTTAATTAACGTTATTTATTAAACTTTCGACTATTAATCAAAATATTCTTTGCTTCTTAATTTTATGCGCTAATTATTTAGAAATTATCGACGAACTTACGGCAGACTTTTTATTCCAAGATGTAAGGAGGAAAATTTTCACTGGTAGAGGCAATGATAATCAATTAAACGCGATTCTACCGCCCACTTGTAAAAAGTTGGTGCGCTCGCCCGATTATAGCAGTTATTTACGACGGTTCGGGGGCGGGGGTGGGGGAATTTTCAACTTTTCCGCGAACGTTATATCTTCCCGAGACGAAAATGGGAACGGAAGAGTCGTTGAATGGTATTGTTTATGGAATAATAAATCGTTGATATTTTCTTTAGTTTTCGAAAGATTATTTACTATTGAACGATAATGAATATCTGAACGAATTCACTATAAAGACCAATATAGTTTTTTAATAAATAATTTAGTTTTAAAATTTCTAAAAATCATTGAATCCCATTATGCAAGAGCTATTTTCAATTAGAGAAAAAAGTAAAAAACTGCTGTCAATTCGTGGCTTCTTCAAAGTGAACCGTAACAATCAGTTTTAAAATTGATTAATTCAATAAACAATAGAACGTAAGTTAAAATTGATAAATATATAGTTCTTTATGCCTCCTGTAACGTGAAAAAAGCGAAATGTATCTTACTTATTTTGTAAGCTTAATGCTCTTCATTGAAAATGATGAGAGTGCCCGACTTAAGCTATATAGTGAATACTACTAGCTTGTGACAACAGATTTGAAGTACGTAGCCCGCAGAACTATCGGTCTTCGTACAAAGTGCATTTCAATTATTTCGGTCAATGTAGCAAGGCAGAGTTGTGCATGTTTTTTGAACAAGAAATAGATTAGAGAGGATTTGTGTGAAAGCAGCAGTTTTATTATTACATTTATTATTATTAAGTTACCGATTACTTACACTTGCAATCTACCAATTTTTCGATTCTCCCTTTACCTGTTATTTTTTCATCCCCATTGAAAAAGATCGAATTGTTAAAATGCCCAGAGAAGCAATCGCCAGAAAAAAGTTCATTTGTTATCCATACAAAAAAATCACCTCCCCATTTCGGTGCGCATCTTTCTCTTTTTTTTCGATTTCCCTCCTCTGTACCTATATACATCTTTTCCTGCCTTCCCTCTTCCATAGGGGGACCTCGGGAATGGTGACGCGGCCCTCCCAGCCCTCCAGACTTGTACGATTTCTTGTGAATCCTGATTACTCGCGACTATCGCTTTGGCCGTTGCAATCTTTGTCTCTGTCTGGCTTCCCAGCTCGCAACTTTTGCGTCTTTTCACTTACTTCTTGTTCCTCGCTACTGAGGATGCTTCCTCTAATTTGCCTCGAGCAGATAGTTGAAAGGATAATGATGAGTTTTAGTTTAGCAGTACTTATCTAGCAAGTATTCTGTTCTTTCATTTATTTATTTGCTTATAATTTTTTACGGGTTTAAAGTCCTTTACAAAATAACGTATTAGATAACGTAGCTCAGCACAACCAGTCTATTCGGTAAAAAATCTAAAAGATAACGCCCTAGAGCATATATAGCAAAAAGAGAGGCTAATGACATGATCAAAGCTAAAATACTAGTTGCAATTGGGTCAAATAATGAGATTCAAGTGATCACCACGCAATTCTGCTGGAAAGCTATTCTACGTTCTCCCTATTTTATATGTTAATAATTGCGGAAGTAATATTTAATTAATTAAATACCTCCAATAATATTCTCTTTGAGAATATCAACAATTAATATTGGATCTAAATATTCAATATGCAGAGATGTCCAAAAATTACTTTTGAACGGATAACCTTTAGATTCAAAGCTCAACGTTTAATTTATACGATTAATTCAACACCTGGATCGTCTGATTAAGATAGTGTTCATATTCGTAATTCAAGACAAGTGAAGTAACACTTTGAAAACTTTGAAAGTGTGACTTTTAACAAACAGGGTAGAAAAAGTATTTGCTTTCGTGCTTCGGTTAATCAATGCCTCAAAATCAAGCCTTGAAAAGCATTCTAATTATAATCGCCTCTTGCGTGTGCATGGATTGCTCGCTCTGCTAATCGTTTTCAAAACCTACATTAAAAAAAAAAATCTTTCATACCTTGTTTTCGTAGGAAATTTTTAGTATTAACGAGAAGTTTAAAACAATAAACGTTACAAACGTATCTTGAAAACTATTTTTTCAAAATGCACTAGTTTTAGTAATGTCTGTATGGGTGCGAGTGTGCGTTTTTGAATTCTTAAGCAGAGGATGGAAATAATTTCAAATTTTTTCGTGCGTATATTATGCGTACAATTTTTTTATTTTGAAATAAATTTTTTACCATATTTGAATTCAAAAGAGTAATATAAAGGACATGATATCTCGTTCATTTGAAATATGTTATACAAAAACGCTGCAAAAAACCATAAAACAAAAAGATTAAATATATTTTACGATATGTAAATAACGATTTAGCAAGTTCGAAAGAAAAGTAATAAATAAATTGTCGAAAATAATTTTCTACATCTCGCGATAATTAAAATGAAATAGGTATTATTCATTTTCAAAAATGTACAAATGCAGGTCTTTTCATGGACAAGCTCGTTGATTCCTTACATCCAATAATTGCTACATGCGGTTTAACATATATAAACATAACTCATATAAATATATATAAACGAACTTCCGTTGCACGAGGAGGATAAAATTGCAGCTAAATATATATAATTTATCGAAAGTTCTCGCATTTTCGAAAGAAAAGGCGCGAAGGCGAATAAGTCAGATTTATCTTGTTGCTTTTGCAGAAGTCGCAATTGGGATGGAGAGGCAAAGAGCGTCGTCAGAACTGGCCAGCAGGAATCCAAAGGGAACCGGGAACGGTAGCGCGTCGGCCCTAGACTCCGTCTCGACTCTGCGTAGCAGCTGCAAGGAGGAAAGGCTCGGCGGAGTCCTCGAGCGGCTCGAAAGCCGGTGAGCAGCGCGACGGGGCGAGCAGACCCGTTGCCTCGGCCAGCAGCGACTAGCAAGCCTCGCCTCTGCCAGTGTCGACGAACAACAGAACAGGTTAATTTCGCCTTTTTTTATTCTTCGACGTATAGCAGCGAGAGCGGAAAAATTGAAATCGGCAAACGGGTGGATGGCGAAGTACGCTGTTCAATCTTGACGATTTTATACGTTCTACAAAGACAGCCGCGCGCGCGAAATAAAGTACGGGCCGGTTATACGGACAGCAAAGGGAGGGAGAATCGAAGCTGACGCCTTAGCAAAGTTCGACCTAGAAAATTGAAAAGCAGCCAAGAGGGTTTCCGTCGTTTCGTTTCGGCGATTTGTCGTACGTGACTTTTGTGCACTTAGGGTACAGAGAGAGGGAGAGAAAGCACAGACGTACGTTTTTTTCTGGACACGATACATACAAGCTGAGCGAAGGAACGCAAAGGCGAAATTTTCTCCGTGACATACTTTTGCGACGTCGCGCCGAGGAAAGGCTGAGAGACGCCGATTCTTCCGCGTTCACTCGGGCAGCTTTTTATGCGCGAAGGAGCACCTCCGTAGATTGCAGCTGCTTTAATCGCCGCGTATACATCGACACGAAAGCGCGAAAATTCTGACAGCTGACGTTTAGGCGCGTAAAGTATATAAATTCGAGCGTGCCTCAACGTTATATATAGAAAATTAAAAAAGAAGTAGGAACTTTTTAGTTTTCCCCGGAATAAAAGTGCCACGTCGCCGGGGGGGATAAATATATTTTAATTTTCGAAACAGCTTACTCAACCGAACCGACCGGTACACAATAAGCATGGCGAGCTTGAAATATCTCTCGACACCGTACCACTTTAATCTCGTATTTGTTGTCCTTTTCTCCCGCGCTTATCGCGCGCTGCTTTCTGCACCCCGACCCCCTCCATCCGTGACCCCTGCCACCATCGATCTGTCGCGCCCTCGTTCTATCACTTTCCATGCATCCCTGCTTGCGCTCCTTAAACTTCATTTTTCGACGTGAAATTCAACATTTTTAATTCGTGCTTCAAATTTGTTTTTTTCTCTTTCTTTGGCCCTCGTCAAAGTGGTAATCCACAATAATGAATAAGAGGAAATTATCCTCGAAATTAAATAATTGGCGTCGAGAAGTGCGCGATTCCATTGATGCTTTAATGCAATGAGACGGAAAAGTCGCAGTCAACGAAAGATGAGGATTATTTTGCAGGCTCTGGGATTTCGTGCGCGAATCGAATCCGATGAAAGTGGATGGGCTTTGCAGCCTCGCCTCTTCCCTCTTCATCGCATAGCTGTTTACTTGCGTTTATGCACAACAAAATATTTCGACTTTCCAGTAGTACTTATGGATTAAACTCGAGAGCTCGAGACCTCGAGAGAGGTCAGAAGATAAGCTTTAATCTTGGAAAAGTTCCTTTCGTTTGATTCGCGTTTTTATACTTGTGCGCAACATTATTTTTATACTTTTTCCTCTTATTCTCTTTCTTCGAGATTCAAAGGCGAAATGAACTTTTTTGCTTCGAGCATTATAATTTTCCAGCTTTTTTACTTCTTAGAGGGCGGGGAATTTATTATCGCATTAAGGTTTTTCTGCAAGTATATATTGGTTATTCGTTCCAAAAATGTTACAATATTTTCTAGTGTTGCGAAAAATGTGCACAGGAAGTTGATTGTTTTGTTACTCGAATTATTCAATTAATTGAAGCTGAAAAAATTTTAATTTATATAAATGAGTCATTTATATCTTTATATTACAGATATGTACATTAATTTTTTCGATGAAATTTTATAAAACTATGTTTTTAAAATACTGGAATTTTTGTTAATGCATCACGAGTATGTCACTTATGCATTTAATTCTCTCATAAACGAACTTTAATACGCGATAATTATCCAGTTAAAAAGATAATTAAAATCGGAATCTCAATTTCGTCGAATGGGAACACATATTTGTCATGCTTACGAGATAAAAGAAAATACTTATTTAACCCATTACTTCCCAACTGTCCTGAAATTTTACATAGATTTCAGTCACATATTTTATTACGAAATATGGGTCGCCCTGTATACGAAATTTACGTTGTTCACTATTTTCGAGGCCGCTAAAAATTAGGACTTGAAAATATATACATTTTTTTTTTATTTTAAATTGCAAAATTTTTACACTGTATTGGAAATTTTTATTAAACTATTTTTCGTTACCTCGAAAATAGAAGATAAGGTACATTTCGTATTCAGTGCGGCCCTATTTCTTAACAAAATACGACTTGCAATCTGTAAAATTTGAGTATATTTGGAAAGTAATATTAGTAAGTAATGGAAATTAAAACTAAAACTTTTACAATTTTTCTTTCGCAGATTTAATTAATATTTAATTTAAATTATTTAAAACCTTTCAGGTATTTAATGCTAAGCAACAAATTTTATATGTTGATAATAAAACTACTTTAACCCTATCAGTCATCTGTCCTCTGCAGAGGACAGATCATTAAATTTACCTATTCAATACTGTAAAGCATATTTCGAG